>JAPDEO010000063.1:0-229248 GCA_027569155.1 Aspergillus haitiensis | reverse complement strand
AGTAGTAGTAGTAGTAGTAGTAGTAGTAGTAGTAGTAGTAGTAGTAGTAGTAGTAGTAGTAGTAGTAGTAGTAGTAGTAGTAGTAGTAGTAGTAGTAGTAGTAGTAGTAGTAGTAGTAGTAGTAGTAAAAGAAGGAGGAGGAAAATAAAAGAAGAAGAAGAAGCAGGTAAGGGACAAAGGACGTGGTTTGACATATTTATATATACGTATATATGTTGCTGGTCTCTTTATTTCTTTCTCTTCTTCTCTCTAGGACTACCTTGGCGTTGGCGTTGTTTCAATCTTTCTTCGTGATACATCTCAGGATAAGTATAGACCTACCTAGCTGCGTAGGTAGGGAGGGACACAAACCTACTTTATACTATATTATAAAGCAACTCGGAAATTTCGGATGCCCATATGTTATAATAAGAAGTTGTATCATACATACACGGTGGAAGAGAAGGGAAAGCAAGGGAAGAAAAATATGGAAGAAATTGAAGTAGAAAGTACAGGAATTCAGACGCAGGAGGTCCAATCAAAGTCATAGGAAGGGGTAAGTAAGCTAAATGAGTCGCTCACACATCTAACATCAATAAGGATATTAGCTATCGTAGGCTATAAATTATTTTTACTACTAGCTAGCATTTGATTTCCACTCTTCTTGACAGAAGATTTCTCTTTCTTTCTTTGTTTATCAAACGCCCCTTTTTGTCTGGAACCAAAAAAAAAGGGCTGTGTCTGTGTGTACATACGATTACTCCACTCCCCAGTTATCTTCCTCCTCTGCAACATCATAATCAACATCAGCGGCCCCATCTTTCCGGGAGACAGATTGATGATCATGATGTCCAAGGGAAGACGAAGTAGGATGGTGAGGAGCGAAGGAGTCCATCGCGACATCTTCATCGGAGGCAGTCTTGGCATCTGATCCAGGAGCTGATGGGAAGGGCGATGTCTGCTGGGATGGATAGGCGATGGGAGGGTTTGCAATCCAGCTAAGTTGAACCTCCCCCACAGAGGGGATATTCCACGATCCGAACATGAACTTCTCTGCAATATAGCGCTCTTTGAAGGCGACAATGAGAGAATTGGGCTGGTCAGGATTGGGTTCGATGGATTCATATTCACCAACGCCCTAGCGTGCATTCTATGATTAGCAGATTGTATAGGGAATGTACATTGAGATTAAGTGCAAGGTAGAGAAAGGAGGGAAGGAAACTCACGATAAGGAACTGTCTGAGTGCTTCGTCCTGTTCTGAGTTCAGCTCCACACCCGAAATAGCAACCCTTCTCGGTCGGTTATCAAGACGCAAAACACCACCACGGCCACGAGCAGCGCTCGCGCCACGACCGCGATATCCTCCTCGATAAGATGGGTCAAACCCACCACGACCTCGGAACCCACCGCGGCCAGGGTAGCCGCCATATCCTCGTCCACGACCCCGGGAGGAATACCCCATGCTAGCTTCGGAGCTTCCAGGGTCAAGCCCAAGACT
Organism: Aspergillus haitiensis; assembly: GCA_027569155.1. Lineage (NCBI taxonomy): Eukaryota > Fungi > Ascomycota > Eurotiomycetes > Eurotiales > Aspergillaceae > Aspergillus > Aspergillus haitiensis. The sequence goes on along the minus strand of JAPDEO010000063.1, from coordinate 227,770 downwards.
CTTAGCTTCAGCCTCAAGTGCTGCCAGCTGCGCGCGCAGTTGCCTCGTTTGTTCGCTGGCATTTTCATCAGATGGTGATTGAGAGGGCCCATCCGGAGATGCGCTGCCGGCATCAGCGGCATTTCCACTAAGCTTCTGCATGAGCTTCTGTTTTTCTTCCTGCTGTTTCTTCAACAGCTCCTCCCGTTGTTTCTCGAGTGCCTTTTTCGCTTCCTCGGTTTCCTTCCGACGCTTTACTTTTTCTTCATATGCTTTCTGCGCCTCTTCTTGCTGTTTTTCAAATTCTTCTTTATTAAACGACGGTCCCTCACTAGTAGGATCGCCAGAGGCTGGCCGTTGATCGCTACTTTTTTCACCTTTAGGTTTATGCCAATATACCTTGACGAATCGGTTGTCAAAAATCACCTTTGGGCTAGACCATGCACGCTTAGCTGCGGCATGTCCGTCATATGTAATGAGAGCGAGTTTCTTATGCGGCTGTAGCGAGATCTCAACGATTTCACCGTACTGGGAGAAAAACTCTCTCACAGTAGGCTCATCAAGTTTATCATCCGGGATCTGTTCAACGACAATTGTGGTAATTGACGAATCGTCGCTCGGGCCAGCAGCAGAAAACTCAGACCGACGACCTCGGCCGGCAAAGCCACCCCGATCGCTACCCCGGCCACGGCCACGACCTCTGTCACTGCCACGCGTCGGGCCATCAGAGTTCCTCTTGCTGAAGTCTGTCACAATATTCGACGATTTAGGGTCATATTCTAGGACTAGTTAGAGAAGAACATGTCTTCGTCACAAAGCCAAACGTTAGCACTTACCATCTTCCTTTGAAGCACCGGGCATGGTATCATGCTGATACGGGCATGCTGCGCCCAAGTAGCAGATCCCCTGTGTCTCATAGAATGGGCATTTCTCTGAGCTTTTAGGTCCTAGCTGATCTGGTTGTTGTTGGCCAACCGTACCCGTAGGCGGCATTGGCATGGGGGGCATTCCAGGTATCTGAGGAAAGCCCATGCTCTGCAGGGCCATCATGGCAGCCATCGGATCATTTTGGTCAAATGATGGGAATGCAGGTGGCATGACCGGAAATCCACCAGCGGATGGAGGAGGGAATTGACCAGGAATACTAGGAGCCGGGCGACCATCCCTCCCAGGCCAATCGCCTCTTCCGAAGCCACCACGTCCTCGACGCGGATTCTTGAACACCCGATTGTGAGGCACATCCTCGCGTTCTTGGTCCCCCTGGAAGCCTTCCTGGTAGGTGCGCTTGCGGCTAAGATTTGAATTATCAGAATGGGTTTGATGGGCCTGATGGACGTATGAACCATTAGAAGGTGTGGACACTGGGTTCACACGAGTTGATGGCAGGGTTGTATGCCCAGACAGAGGTGCGCCTTGAGCGAGAGTTGGTGGGTGTGGTGTAGACGAAGGAGCAGCCTGTTTATGGGCGAAGGTCGCGAAAAGTTCGTCAACAAATTTGGCGGTATCTAGGATCCCAAATATTAGTGCAATGTCCATGTAGCAATAATTTTTTTTTACTCGTCACGTATAACTCACGTTCCCTCAAAAAATCCTCCAGGTTTTCAATAGAGGCTTTCCGAATCTCCTCATCAGGCGCATCGGACCTGATAAGAGCTAAAACGTAATCTGCAAGGACATCGGAATCTGCATCCGAGCTATAACTCGAGAGACACAATTAGTAAATGATGGATACTTTGATAGATGTCAACGGCTAGACGGGGGCTTGAAGCTTTGCGCGAACTTACATATCTTCTAGTTTCCTCACCACCCATTTCTTGACCTCCGTTGCCTCTACCTCTGTGAGCTGCATGTTATCGCGCAATGCACAGAGCTTCTCCTCTACTTAAAATTCCAATCAAAGTTGTTAGGAAGACCCTTCGAGGACCTGTGTCCAAACAAGATGGAGGCAGAATCTGGTGTTGGGGCTTGATAACCCGAGAAACCCTGAGGGCGCAACGTTACACAAGTTGACTTGCTCAATGAATAATAGAAGTGCAGCTGTGTATCAGGTCATCATGTGACTATATGGATTGAATGATAGGGACCAGTAATATGGTTTAACAATAGGGATGGTTGTCTTATATTTGAATAAAAAAAAAGATAGCTTTTGCGGAGCGGGCAAGCTGCAGAAAGAGGCGCGACCAACGCGGATACCGGTCACGTGCAATGCCCAAAACTGAATTACACCCGACCTCGTCTCACACCAAGCCACAATTATGATAAGGTGGTTTTTGAGTACACTACACATTGGCTACAAAAAACAGGCAAATTATTGAACGTGTGAACTTTATCTTAAAATTTTTGGTGTCCAACTAGAGAACAGCAGCTAGTACGTGAAAGCCCCTGCAGTCGTTAACATAACAATGGAATTAAGAAAAGGTAAAAAAAAAAAAAGAAAAAGCCATAGCAAATGCATGAGCACACCAGGATTCTACTGCTCTAGGTATACGAAAATTCACATGACATTAAGCTGTTCTGCGTTGATTTTTATTTTTTTGTCGTTGTCTCCCCTTTTTTTAATTTGGTTAGGGTATTGCGTTCATCAATCTCATAAACATAGGATTCCAACCCAAATAGACTTGAAACCTAGTTGGTTTGTATAGAACGTGTTTACAGCTTGTCGTAGTACTATTTGCAAAGTTAGCATTGAAGAACTGAGATGTCAAGTCCGTTAGATTAACTTACGTTTTCGTAGCCAGGAACTTGCTCCTTGAGACCCTTGCGCTTACGCATCTCAGCGACGATCTGGCCAGGCTTAGAGGCGGGATCAAGAGGAGAACCACCAGGAAGAACAGCCCAGTGATCGAAAACAGACTGAGGGAAGGCCTGTCCACCAGTGGCCTGGCGGAGCTCGGAGGGGAAACCGAAGGACTCGTTGACGGGCAAGTAGGCCTTGACGTTGAACAGAGGAGTACCAGGGCGCTGTTCCTCAGTGTAGACGTGACCACGACGGCGAGTAAGGACACCATAGATACCACCCATGGCTTGTTCGGGCACCTGGATCTCGACGTTGAAGATGGGCTCGAGAATGCCAGGGTCGGCAAGCATGGCAGCGGCGTAGAGGACACGACGAGCAGTGGGGATGATCTGGCCACCACCACGGTGAATAGCATCAGCGTGCAGAGTAACATCAAGGATATTGAAGCGGACAGAGCGCATGGGCTCCTCGGCAACAGGACCCTCACGGGTAGCCCACTGGAAACCGGAGACGACGGAGTCCTTGATTTCGTTAAGGTACTGGACGGCCTTGGTCTGGTCAACCAACAGGTTGGCACCAGTGGTGTCGGGACCGAAACACCAGATCTTACGGGCGTCGGTAACATCCCAACCGTGCTCATCAGCCAGGACACGGGCACGAGCCTTGAAATCGTCACGGGGGTTGATCTTGCCAGCCTCGATAGCTTTAGAAACCTCCTCGTCAAGGGGTTGGGCAGTGACGTAGAGACGGTTGTGCTTGTTGGGGGACTTGGACAGAGCAGTCATGCTGGACACGCCGCTAACAGTCTCACGGTATGAGACGACAGGGTCGGAAATGCGGAGAGGGACACCAGCGTGGTCTTCCTCGAGATCCTTCAAGCAAATTTCAAGGTGGAGCTCACCAGCACCAGCAACGACGTGCTCACCAGATTCGTTGATCATGGTCAAGACGCAAGGATCGGACTTGGACAGACGCTTGAGACCCTCGACAAGCTTGGGCAGATCCTGGGCGTTCTTGACCTCAACGGAGCGCTGGACGACGGGAGAGACAGAGAACTTCATGACCTTCAAGTTGTGGGCGGTCTCGGAGGTGGTGAGAGTACCAGACTTGAGCAAGAACTGGTCAACACCAACCAAACCGACAATGTTACCAGCAGGAACATCCTCAATGGGCTCAACAAAACGACCCATCATGAGAATGGTACGCTGGATGTTCTTGATGAACAGGTCCTCCTTCTTGCCAGGCGTGTAGTTAGGACCCTGGATGCGGACCTTGAGACCGGACTTAACGGTACCGGAGTAGACACGACCGAAAGCGTAGAAACGACCCTTATCGGAGGTGGGAACCATCTTGGAGACGTAAAGCATGAGAGGAGCCTTGGGGTCGCAGTCACGGATACCAATGCAGCAAGCATCGTCGGTAGGACCCTCGTACAGAGTCTCGGCACGGTACTTCTGGGCAGTGACGGGAGAAGGCAAGTGAATACAGATCATCTCCAACATGGCATCGGCGGCGGGCAAGAACTTGCGCATAACAGTCTTGAGGAGCTGCTTGCCGACGAAGTCCTTCTCTTCGCTGGTAAGCTTGACATCGAGCTTCTCAAGGAGCTGAGGAATCTGGTCCTTCTTGTCGTTGTTGATGAGGTTGAAGATCTTGAAGATGGGGTCCAGGATGAACTGGTTGAAGGCACGCTCAACGGGCTTGCCATCGACCTCAGGAGCGGTCTTGGTCCACTTCTTGGTCTTGGGGTTGAAGTAGTTGTCACCCCAGAGACGCTCGAGCATCTTCTTGCGGTCAACACCGAACTTCTTGGCGAACTTGACGGCAAACTGGCGGACAGTGAAAGCCCAACCGTGAAGACCGGAACCGAAGGCAACGGTACCACGTTCAGGGTAAACCTGGACATCACCAAGGACCTTGTCGTAGTAGGTAGCGATGATGACGTTAACGGACTCAACGGTACGAGAGAAGGACTGGTACAGATCCTCCTTGGAAACCTGGAGTTCGAGCAGAGCACGGTCGACCTTGTTGATGATCAGGACGGGCTTGATACGTTCAGTGAGGGCCTGACGCAGCACAGTCTCTGTCTGGACACAGACACCAGAAACGCAGTCGACGACCACGAGAGCACCGTCAGTGACACGCAGAGCAGCAGTGACCTCAGATGAGAAATCGACGTGACCGGGGGAATCGATCAAGTTGATCAAGAACTCAGAGCCATCCACCTTCTGGGGGATTTCCTTGAGATCCTCCTCATCGGGAAACTTGGCATACAAAGAGATGGCGGTGGACTTGATGGTAATGCAACGATCCTGCTCGTCAGGACGAGTGTCCATGAAACGGGTCTCACCAGCCTTGGCAGCGGAAATGATACCGGCACGCTGGACCAGGGAGTCACTGAGAGTGGACTTTCCGTGATCGACTAATGATGTTTTAGCAAAACCAAGATGCCCAGATGACTAGGGATATAGTTAAGACAGTACGAACCGTGAGCAATGACGGACATGTTACGGATGTTGGCCGGTCGGTCCATAAGGCCGCGGATCTATAGATGATTAGCTTGCTGATCCCACTTTTCCTCCCAACCTGCATGTTTTTTTTTTTTCTTCTTATATACACTCCAGCTTCTCCTCGGTGAGATAGGATATAGCATTTCGTACCTCCTCGATAGTGAAGCTATCAAGAGACAAGTTAGCAAATAGATAAATCCCATAAGTTTGGAAATCCGTTGCATTCCGGATCACATTGAAAGGTGGTGAACGTACTTAACCATCTTGACGGTTTTTTGCTTGTCAAGGCCTTAGAGGCGGGGTTGGGTGAAGATAGAGGGGGTGAGGAATGAAAAAAAGAAAGAAACACTCAAGAGACGACACACAAAAAACCAGGACCGAGGACTAGCTCGACCTGATATAATCTAGGATTAAAAAAGACCTATGTGTGCTGCTCCAGAGGAGAGACGAGGGTTGATGAAGAAGAAGGTGAAAAGAGGGAGGGATAGAAGAAGAGGGGAAAAAGGAAAGAAAGCGAGAAGGTGGGGACTTTTTTTTTTTTTTTTCCTGTCTTTGCAGGTGGGAATTTTTCCGATTTCAAATCGGGGATGTGCGTTTTTGCCCAGTTCCCGCTTGTGCCCCTCGTTTTATTACCGTTTAATTCCGGTTGCGATTCTTCTTTAAGAGATTTTCACCAAGGATTACAAATGCTAAATAACAAGGTAGGTATTATTGTAATCATGATCTCGTCCAAATAGTATTCTGATTCATATTCCTACCTATCCATGCGGCCTTTCAACCAATTTGCCTTCGAGCTTACTTTTCTCTCTATGAGCAGATGATTCTAAATAATGTCCTGCTTGGCTTATAATATATTTACCAGGCTTCCTGTGGTAACGTAAGGAATGGTTTGAACTGGTCTCTAAGGGAACAGAAGAGAAGAGTTAAGTACTGAGGTTGAGCTACAGCTATCACACCTAATAAAGCCCGTACCTAGGTAGTACTAGCAGTAATAGCTTTGGGTTGCTGAGCTGTCGACCGGTGTAAGCATGGACTGATATCATCATTTGGAGGCAAACGTAGTAGCAATCCTTGGTTGGCCATTACACTCAAGGTTTATTATTGATGACTCCTCAAGCTTATTATGAGTCAACAGCGTTATCATGACCGGCCGTGGCTATGACTAGACTGACACCCATTTGAGTGAATTGAAACTTAATCAATCAAAAATTCGCTGGTTTTGGATATGGCAACTTCGAGTGATATTTGAGTGAGACTGTTGGAAATAATACCTACTAATACCGCCTCGAGTAATGCCTTTTAGTAAAACAAGAGTGAGGGGCAACAATCAAAGTGGGGTAGTTCGTTAGACTTTCTCATTGGATGTCGTTTGTGGATCATCTCAATAACAACCACCAGGACGGGACACATGGAGAGAAAGGTAAGGCAGGTAGGTAAATAAGTAGCTATTCCATCACAAATCCTATTGAAAAGAGACTATCAGCTAAAGAAATTAAAGGAATTACCATGTCTAGAGCGTCTAAAGCCAAAAAAAAAAATAATTGCATGAAAAACACTGTGGTTTGATGTCGATATGAGCCATCAAATAAATCACGGGAAGGAGGAGTCGCCACCAAGGACAACGAAACACATCCATTGGTTTATTGGTGACACTAGAACAAATTTCACAGTTGACTAATGTCCTGCATAGTGCAGTCTTGCAACACTACTGATAGAAATTGCCCCCAACCAAGCACCAAAAAGAACCAATTCAGTGTAAAATTGGTATATTTGCCTGCACATTAAGGTCCCCAAAGCAGTACGGCAAATATGCTGGTAAGCTGGGGAGCAACGGCACTAATGGGCTATAGATTTCCGCCAGCTTTGTGAAGGAGAGATGGAAGTTGAAAAGTGGAATTTTCCAGGTTCCAAACCGCTTTCTCTCACATTTGATTCTACAAAGGTCATCTCTACTCGGGGTAAATTTTAGCACTTGGAAGAAATTGTTATATAATTAATATACATAAGGTATCACTGCGAAGTCTGTTGTTAAAAGAAAAAGGTAAAAAGAAAGATGGTGCTATTTGTATGGGACATGGCCAACAATGTCTACCTAGACTAAGATGACCACAAGATCTTCCCATATGCATCTTCAACTTCTTTAGCAATCTCCAGCAAGGTCACAATAATGATTTGATGAGTGACGTTAGGGAGTTTATCTCGCTGAAGGCCAATCCATTCCAAAGGCGGGGTCGCTTCACCCATATCACGAAGCTGTGGTGTCTCGATCACGGGGGGCTCCATCGCTATGTAGCTGTATTTGGACTGTGGTACATTAACTACCGCTGTGATCTTTTCTTGCTGCTCAATCCCATCTCCGCCACCAGTAATGCGAACTGCTGATGGTGGGAGTGGTTTGCCAAGTCGAGAAGCCAAAGCACGAGAGTGAGTTTCCCACATATCTCTAATAAAACTAATGCGGGAGTAGTTCCATCCAACGTCAACTTTGCCCTCAAATGTGCTCCGGAAGATGTAGCGGATTTGTTGGGTCCCAGGCTCTTGCCACGTTTCCATTATAGCCACAAGTTGTGGGACCTTCAATATTATCCCACCGCGAGATGCTATCACACGATCTGCAATCCCATCCACATGGAGGTCCTCAATGGCGACCGGGCCGGCCCGGGAAATCGGCGAGAGAGCAACAAGGAGCTGTCCCAATGTGAGGCCCAAAGAGCTATGTATTTCGCCCTTGTCCAGCGATACGTCGAAACGGGCCTGGGCCTTATGAGCCTCAAGCTTGAATACATGGTTATCGAAAAAGGTGCTCGGGAAAGCGCCAATATGGACTGCGTTGATCGTGACGACAACTCCAGTGTGTAAGGAAATCGGGGCCTTCTCAGTCTTGTCATCGACGCTTTTAGTCCCAGCAGTGGGCGTCAACCCGGTTTTTTCAGAAAACACTGAAGTCTTCCGACGCAAGTACTTCTGGACCTCTCGTAATGAAGATTCATAAGCAGCTTGCTTGTCCTGAGCCAATCGCTGCCAAGCCTGGAACAAGGCAAGCGATTGTGATGCCGTCAAGCTGGTACAAAAGACTTGAAATTGGTCTCCTTCTAAAATGCTGAAAAGTCGCTCATTTGAATCCATGGAGGCACCTCGCACATTATACATCAAGAAGTCGAACAATGTTATACGGGCAATAAGGAAGGGCTGATAGTCGAACGAAACTTTTACTTGAAGCTGGTTAAATGAGAGTGATGCCTGAATCAAGGGAGTCTGGTGGTTAAAACTATCCTCAGGCCAATTGATAGAAGTACGAATCCTGAGGGCTTGGAGCTCAACCAACCCACTCATTCGGCCCTTGCTTTCAACGCCTACCCGTTTAAAGCCGATGCAAAGACTTTGTTCTCGATCAGATGTTTTCTTAGATGACAGCCACGAGTCGTCAATAACGAACTGGGCCTTCCCAAGTGTCGAGCCCAGGTCAAGTTGAATCTCCAGCTTTTCAATCGCAATCGTCGTGTTCCACGGGAAAGCCGGCGCCGATGCTACCTGCTGATAGCGTTGAACTATATAAGCTTGGGTTTCTGACGGCTGTGTTTCAATGGTCGAGTCAGACTCTTGTTTTTCATCTGCCGGTATCCAGATCTCACGGAAAAGAAGGAGATCTTGAACTTGCTTCGCGTTAAGAACAACTTGCATTGGGCTAACCCTAAGAACAGCGGAAATGCCCTTGGACCGTCCTAGATGTCTACTGTTCATGAGAGACATAATCATTGAATTTACTTCAAAGCTTGCTGTTGATTCATTAGAATAAACGTGTTTCAGGGAAGCTTGCAAGGCATTGAAAGTTGCTGACAAAGCTAAGAATCGCCCATGATGATCGGACTGAACAGTGTTAATTGCCACATATACACTATCAAACCCAGCTGTAGCTGCTACTCTAGCGATAGGCTGACAGCTCAGGCTAAACTCCTGTTTGCAAATTAAGAGGCCGATTGTCAACTTGCACCGTCCCAGGATGGAGTTAGGATCCTCATTAAGGGGGGTGTCTTGCATCAAGATTTGTGGTTGTAGCATCATAGGAGCAGAGGGTCTTCTGGGTTTTTGCGGGTCTCCCATAACTTCTTTCACTGTGGCGGACATCTGTCTAATCAAAGGGACAAGACTCGGGTACAAGACATTTGTCGAAGCATCGATTTTTAATTCCGCGTTCAAATTCGGGTCATCATGAGCATTGTCTTCAAATTGAACTTTCAATGCAACACCGGGCGCTCTCAATGTTGCAGTAGCGACGGCATCCCCTTGCACATATTGACCATACTTCGACTCTGATATTCGCCTTCCTTTCAATGTTGCTGTAAAAAGGGTTTGTTGATCGTGACTTTGTCTTCCTTGGAGAGACACTATAGCACCTGCAAAATCCACATCTACTAGAACAGACCGTAATCGCTTATTTCCAAATAGACCACGAGGCTTGACGTTGTCATTGCTATCCGACGCTTTGGACATGAGAAGCGAGTTTGCATTACGAATAGTTTTAGCAGCAGACGCAATAGACTCTCGTATCATGCTTGCGGGCATGATAAAATCAGAGGTGGCTCTCAAATCCAACGACTTTCCTGCAGCTTGGAAAGCAAGTCGGACATCCTTTCCTATTGACGAGTATGCCACGTTAAAGACTACTTCGGGTAATAACGCTGAATTGAGAGAACGTGATCGTCGGTCCATTGAAACGGGTACCATCTGTAGCTGGACGTCTTCGATGCGAAGCTTAGCAGAATTTGTTCTTTTGTTAGACAGGTCCACTCGTTTAATCGAGAAAACCAAATCATCAGGCTCGCGCCCAAGTTTTGCCTGTAGTGCATTACTCATATTCCAGCTGATTTTGACATTATTGAGATCCAATGAATGTATGGCATCAAAAAGATCCTCCTGAGCAGTAAAGTCATCGAAATCATTACCATCAGTACCGTAGACCTCAATCCTCGGAATCTCTGAACCTCTTGTCCTGATCTCGGTGTTACCGCGATGCCTCAATTTCTTAAAGCGCTTCACTTCTTGGGATAGATCCAAAGTTTTTATACGTTCTTGGAGATGAGCAGCCATGTCGACAACTAGTGCCGCTGTTTCTGGGAAAAGTTCAATGTCGAATTTAGTGCTAGTATAGTGAAAGACCCGCATAGTCTTGCCATTTTCATGAACCATCGATGTTCCTCTTACTTTGGCATTGGTGGCAAAGCTGCAGAATGAGCGCCCTCGAGAGATTTCCTGTTTTCTCATATCAAAGCTTATGTTAGAAGTATCGATATGGAACTCCGGGTACTCCATTGGACTTTTATCATCCAAACCGTTATCGAGCCGCAGGCGTATCATTCCGAGACTGAATTCCATGTCAGCCGAATAGTCCTTGCCATTGAGCCCAGGAGCAGTTGCATGTATATTTGTCCCTGCCATTGACATGCGCGCCTTGTAAAGAATAATATGAGAGCTGGAATTATCTTCTTGCGCTGGGCATGGGTCATCGAGGGCAAGGGCTTCGCTGCAATGAAGTTTAAGGACTTCCATATTTTGCTTAAGGTCAGAAGTTAGGTGGGAAAATTCAGGCTTTGTTAGAACATCTAACAAGCTGCGAACTGCACTGGCTTCCAGTTGAATCAGTTCAATTGTGACATCGACCTCCATATCCGTACGACCAGGGAACATGCTTGCAACAACTCGGCCATTGATCGGTGGTATCTCTAATTCAGACAAGGTACGCAATGTGCCTGCTTCATTTGACAAAAATCTATGCAGATTCCTTTTCAAGTCAAAATCTACTTCAATTTCAGAATCCATTTTGGATATAATTGAAGCTCGCGCCACCTCGCCGGAGATAAGATAGGTTAAAGACGGCATGATACAAAAGCTCAAGCGGTAATCATCCAAGAACATTGCAATCTGAAACTTATTATGCTCACGCTTCTTCGGGCTTTTTGAAGATCCGTTAGAGAGCTGACGCGGCGGGAGGCGCAAATTCTTGATGAGTTGGTGAATGAACCGAATCTCATCTTCAATCAATCGGTCGGCTGTATGAGCAAGACTTAGTGGATTTTCTTTCATATCATATCGAAGCCTTCGGCATGACCCGGCAATTTTCCACTCATGTTTGAACTCAGTCTCGGTTTCTTCAGACACACATGAGCAGTACATATGTGGATCGCCTATCTTCCAATGCATGAGAGTTCCAGAAAGGCTAGATAGCTCTGTAGATCCGGTTTCAGCGCTTATCAGCACGCTTACACTGTCCATGCCAGCTGTGTTTTGCGGTTTCAAGACAAGTGAGGTTCTAAGAGACTTTCCAATCAGTGCAAGCTTGACGTTGATACCATCGAGAGTGATAGATCCAAGGTCTGCACCAAATATGAATTGCAACTCATTCTGCTCCTCCACTTCGTATTCGGGACTGTCTAGTTTTGCAGACTCTAAAGTGACAGAGGACATTGTCTTCACAACTTCCTCCACCAGGTCAAGAATTTCCCATCGCAGGCGAAGACTAATAGCAGAACAGTATGTTTGAAGAACGATCAACGTCTTCTGAGGCCCTTCAGCAAGAGACTGGTCTGTTCGGGGGTTAGAGGATAGAACCATTGAGAGGTTTTGGACCATGAAATCGCTTTCTTTCGGTCCAGGATCGATGGAAAAGCGAAACAATTTCAGAGTGGACGAGAAACAAATATTCAATTTAGCAGCTTCTGACTTAGGCTCGAAAGTCTTCCATACTCTTCTCATCACATAGCTTTTCTCGACATGAGCTAAATCCCAAGCCCGCCACCGGTCAAAGCTGGAGAAAACGACACTTTTAGCATTGATGGGTAATGTGAGATCGTCCATTGAGCATTTTGAAACGAGCTCCCGCTGCTGATCTTGTGAGAGATTGTTATAAACATTGCGGATACGAGACAGGATTTTCCATGAGTCGTGATGTCGCAAATGACCTGGAGAAATTCTAAGGACATACGAAATGCGTGTAAGAAAAGTTGGGTCCGGTATTTTTGCCACTGTTTGTGTAAGGAAGTATAGAAGAAAACGTATTCGCTTATGGATAAGAGACAAGTTATGTTGAAATGATGATGTAGCAGAATCTAACATTGTTGTGGTTCGCCGTACAAGAAAGGCAAGCTGTTCAACCGATTTGGTGGAAGTGACGGTGTCGAGCGTCCGCACTTGCAAGTTTGATCGAATGTTAGGCGACATGAAAAACCAAAAGTTCATATCTCCCAGCAAACAACTAAACTCCGACTTCTGCTGATACGAATCAGGCCGATTGCTTTCAACAGACACAGAGACATGGTCGGCAGCTGCATGAATAGTGGTATTCTTGCTAATGCCAGCTAAAAGATCACCTTTTTGTCGCTCGACCTTTGTCCTAAACGCGGCCTGTATATGAGAAGCCTCGATACTATACTCATCATGGAAACGAATCTCGGTGGTTTTGTGAGAATCACAAACATTGACTAGCTTCACCAGAATAATAGGAGCTTGGACGGCAGCAGCCGTAGCTTTCTTTGGATTTTTCATTGACTTTTCGTAACCGACAATGTCTGATATTACGTCCTTCTGAAGTGAATCAATTATCTCGATGGGGTGTTTCGGTTGCAAGCTTTCTAGTAGTGCTGCGACTATGAAAAGAAAGTCAGGAGTACAGATGCCTCGGACTCCTGCGGGCAAATCAATCATAAAGTTCGTAAGGGTTGTATCATTATCTTCAAACGGTGAAAAGTGAGGGTTGAATCGCGCTACTGGAGAGCGGCCTTGAGGGGGGGGTTCAACAGGAACCTGAGGCGAGGGTAGCTGGGACATATCCAACTTGATCCGATGAAGCGAGAATTCAGGCATGCGCCAAGGGTTTGTAGAGTTTGAAACGTTCAAGGTTTTTTTAGAGCGGTTTGTCTGGGCTTCAGGAAAACGAGATTCATCACTAACTGCAGCCTTCCCAGGTTCCCCTGTTCCATTAGAAGATACACTTGATGTTTCCTTCAAGCTTCGAGCGCCCCTTTTTAGCCTGTGTGCACCATGAGAGCGGTCATGAGAGAGAAGAAAGCTCTTTGAGGAGCTTCCATTTTCTGAGAGGGTTTTTAATGGGTACGAGTTTAACGTGCTTGTCCTCTTCGTAATGGGTTCCGGCATTGTAGGTATAGGGATGGTTGGCTGGGCTCCGGTGGGGTGGTCAAAATGCTCCAAGTCGGGCTCAATATCATCCCATTCAAAGAGCAGCCATGGTGTTCTTTGTGTCCTTTGATCATGTAGTTTAATGTGCTCCTGCTGGGCCCTTCGGCTATCAGTAATATCATTCTTTCGTTGAGCCATCTTTAACTTGATTGATGTTTTGAATAATGCTAGGGGAAGCACTTCCGACTGGATAAGAGTCCCAAATCGGCCCAGAAATTTATAATCGATTGCTGACATGGACAAATCCGGGATATCAAGGACCAAACGCTTTGAAAATCTCGCATTTGCCCAATCGTTGAACCTAGTTGTCAGAGGGCCGGAACTCAAGAGGATGGCCGCATTATCAAGGAGGACAGATATATGAATTGAATCAACTGTAGCCCGCAAAAAGGTAACATCATGAAGAATTAGTGGCAATAAGGGCGGAAGCGCATTTTCTTCATTGTCAAATGACAAGTCGAAACTTTGCAAAGCTGCAGCCAGGCCCCTTAAGAAATTAGGCGAGCATTCTCCAATGATTTTGCCGACGCTAAAATCCCAGTTGCAGACATAAGTCGGCTCAGCAGGTGGTAAGCCAAATATACGATGTCCATAAATTGAGACTCCATCAATAAAAAGCTGAGGGTCAGATATTATTGGGTGGTCTTTGTCTTGATGCGATTCTGAGCCTGCTCGTAATGGGGAAATGGAAAATTGTAAATCCATGTAATAGTTCGTAAATCGTAGGTCAATTTCAAGAGAGGGGGAAGTGAGTCGTAAGTGGTTCAAATCATCGTAGATACTTTCAGAGAGCAGAGCGCAAGGTTCATCCACAGTGACATGCACGAGAACATCGAGATCGTTTGTTTTTCTGTTTGGATTTATACCATTATGTGCTTCTGCCTCTGCCTGCGAGTATGCCAGTTCTTGAAATTCTTCTACGGTCTTGAAATGTATTTCCTCTCCAAAGTAGTTCTCTTTTAAAATCATAAAGCATTTGATCAAGAATCCATGCAGGTAGAGTCTGGGAGAGCTGCCTTGAATGTTAAGTAGAAGCGTATCTATCAGATCATCTGATGTGGAAAGGAAGTAATCGTAATTGCCTTTAATAGCCAGATTTTCAAGAGTAGCCATCGAGTTGTTCCTCAAGAAAGTACGGAGCGTATCCCACATTGGAGCCAAAAAGTTTATTCCAGCGTCAGAGAGATTGACATCGAATTGCACGGAATTTTGGTCCGGAATGTACTTGTCAAGGGGTATGGATATGTCGGCCGTTAATTTCTTGCCCTTTATCACGAGTAGGCGGTTGTCATCTAAATCAGAAGGGTCGCTAATAATGTTCGAATCATTGACATTCAAAAACAGTTGAATATTTGGGAAAGACATTTTCAGGCAGTATATAAATGGTACAAACGTGTAGTAATCTTGGGGGGGGCCGGATCCCCAGTCAGTTATCAAGTCTGTCAAAAGGAAGATGTGGTCTCGTAACAAAAATAGCTGCATATCATGGCTTTCCACATCAAACTTCCATGTTCGGAGACTGTTCCAAGAGATAGGGACCGAGAGATCGCAAGTGACAAGCTGTCTAGGGCAATGCCACAATACTGCATGGTTAACACTTGAGGTCATCCTTGAATCTCGGAGATCCAGGTCAAGTCGAGTCCCAAATCCTGAGGTTGAAGGCACCATATCCATGGTATAATTTATCGTAGAATCACGCGCTACACGAAGTGAAAGCCAACCAAAGGGCCGAATATCAGGGCCAATGTTGCCTTTATCACCCTCAGCTGGCCTGGTTTGTCTTCTCTGCTGCTTTTTTTTTAACTTAGACGCACCACGCACCGCATCGGCACGCCCTTTCCACTGCCAATCTTTGTTGGGCTCTCGTGTCGGAATACGCAACGTCATTTCTTCAGTTATTTCCACTCTTAGTTGGAATACTGTAGCTTGTCTTAATTCCCCCGGTGTCAGAGGGCCCACTGGCTGCGAGCTCCGATAGGCATTGGGGAAAAATACGTTTTGTAGTCCAACGCGTTCACGATCTGCCCAAGGTCCGTAGTTGATTGCGCCGCCCTCAATTTTGATGTCAATTCCCCATTCCGGCGGTGATGAGCCATTAATATCGTGTGATTGCTTTGAGGGTAGTTGTTCATTGGTGATTGGATATGTGACTACCCCAGGAATATCCCAAAAGTAGGTAACAGTCATACCAGAGCTATCCAGGATAGTAGAGAATCTACCGTATTCAATCGAGTCCCATTCACCATGGTCATCCTGATTACTGTCGTCCAAATATCGGGAAAGGCCAACCCAGCGCGAGTCATTACGGATATCAATCGGGTTTCTCGACCCCAGGCCCGAACGCTTATTTAGATTGTGAAACGATTCCACAGATGTCTGGAAGTACGGTATAAGATCGCGGATACTGTGCCATACCCTGCGTTTCTGGAACTGGTAGTTGAAGATAGTGTCCCTTTTGCGTGTTATCCCGGGCTTTTCTTCCCGTGTCTTGCCTAGCCCTCTCGCGGTAGCGAGCTGGTTTTGTTTAAAATCCGGGTTTGGACGCATTTGCACGACTGGGTGGTGTAATTTAAAGGTGAATATCTGCCGGTAGAGGTCCAAGTGGCCGGCCTGGCAGGCTTCAATAAGCCCAGCAGCAGAGTCAAATATTGTCGTTAAGACAGACCTGGTATTCTCATTTCCTATAACAATGGCCCCCTTGTCGCACTCGAGCTTTATTGGTAGAAGCCGGAGCAGCCTTGACAAACTATCACTGATCTCTAGCCCAGCTCTAGCTGATTCCATTGAATCCTTGGCTCCGTTTCGAGGAAAGTTATTATCGATAACAGGCGCATGCTCTGGGGAGCCGATAGGAACGTTTTCTTTCAAACTAGGGTCTACTGAGCCACTTCTAGCGTCCGACGGTTTTGGAGATGTTTCAGGCTGCGTTCCGGTAAACCCAGCCAAAATACTGTCATAGGCAGGCGTTCTGTTATATACAAACCACTCCAAACCATAAAAGTTGGCCGTTATACGGCATGGAAGAGCTTGAGGGCATTCCAATCCTCCTTGCTCCCCTATACCACCATTCTTAGACCCTTCACCACCAGCTCCTTCAGCATGAACCGAGTTGGATCGCCGGTGGGGCAGCTCTGTCCGTCTCACTGCGCGTCTCCAGTAATGCCAGGTTACAAAGCCCCCATGTACGAAAATCGTCTCATTAACCCCGTGGTAGCGAATCCCTTTAAAAAATATCCTCCCCCCGAGTAGGGAGACCTGCAGAGCATGGATGTCGACATATGCGCGATAGTAATGCCACGTATAGGCACGTATTCCATAGGATATAAGTGTTGCAAAGAGGCGGTTGAAATAAAGTAGAAAAAATAGTACTCTGTTCACCCCATCAGCTACAACCATAACCCCAAGTGAAACAAACTGAACCAACTCACAGGATGCAAGAGACGATGAGCTCAAGGAGAAAGTACCTAACCAGCCGTAAGTCATTAGAGATATAGTAACTGCAGCTTGGAAGCATACCAATTAAAGCTTGGATCCGGGATCAAAGTTAATGTTGTCAGCATTGAGCTAGCCATCTCGCATTATCCAAGTACTTCTTGTCGCTAAACACATGGCGACCTCGGCGCGGATGATCAATCTTGCCTCGACAGTCTCACCCTCCACCAAAACGAAGAAGGGTGGGTGTATCAAAAACTAGAACATCGATGAAACACGGGTGAGATGGAGGGGGAAAACGGGGGTGAAATAACCCCCCTAAAATCGATGGCGACAGTAGTGGAGGTGCAGGAACGTTCGAAGCTCGGCCTAGAAAAAGTAATACGAATGATATGCCATGTGGTTTGGTAGGCGGTGGGACGGGACTGGGCCGCAGCCTAACGCGAGCTAGAAGAGGAGCTTGGGGAGGATGGGTCAGATTGGAGAGAGATCCTCACCCTCCCACTCTCCCCTATCCTCACACGATCACCCAGCCATGTTATTTTAGGCTGCCATCCACCATAATTCTCTAAATGATCATTTCGGGCTACTATCTTTTCAAAACATGTTCTCTTCCTTCCGCTGTTTTGATTAAACTGCGGAATGCTTCGCCCGTGGACTCGCAAAATTAGCGCACGCGGTTAAGAACCGCGCAAGTCTTGCGACGATGGGTACAGATTCTTCCTCTGGTGGTACGGGCTCGAGCCTAGCTCGAGCTCTAGTGATCGTGGCTGGTGTCTCATCGCTAGTTGCTTCAATACTATCCTTGGGGTATGGGCCATCTTTCCACCTCTCGCATAACAAACGAGCTATGCTGACATAAATTACCCTCCGCAAGGTCAATATGGCTTCAGACGTACGCATAGCGTCCCCACCTTTTCCTCCCCCTCCCCCAGCTCTACGCTAATTGATATCTTCCAGAAAAAACTATCGAAAACCCTTACTCCAACGATATGTCGTTCGTATACTATTAATGTCAGTTTCGCCTCCTCCATTCCCCCGTCTACAGCAGCTGATTTTACCAGGGTTCCCATATACGCGGCCTCGTCATGGACAAGTATCATATCATTAAAAGCATCTCTATGGCTATCCCCCATACGTGATATTTATGAGGTATATTTGATAGTCGAAGAGTCTCTTGAACGAATATTGACTAAGCTCTTGTATAGGCATTCACAATTTACACATTCTTCCAATTACTTATCAATTTCCTGGGAGGCGAAAGAGCAGTGATCATTATGATGCATGGTCGCGCCCCCGTTCAGCATGCCTGGCCTCTAAATCACTTTCTCTCTAAAGTCGATATTTCTGATCCACATACCTTTTTAGCAGTTAAGCGTGGGATCCTACAATATGCATGGCTAAAGCCTATCTTGGCTCTCCTCTCAATCATAATGAAAGCAACTGGCACCTACAAAGAGGGTTACTTAGAGATAACTTCGGGTTATCTCTGGACGGGGATAGTGTACAATATTAGCGTTACCATTAGTCTTTATTCCCTGGCAATGTTTTGGGTTTGCCTAAACCATGATCTGGCGCCCTTCCGGCCAGTACCAAAATTTCTCTGCGTTAAACTAATCATTTTCGCATCCTATTGGCAGGGATTTTTCCTGTCCATATTGCAGTGGCTCGGTGCTTTGGACAACGGAGTTGGCAATTACACCCCAGACAACCTTGCCGCCGCCATTCAAGACAGCCTGATCTGCCTCGAGATGCCACTGTTCGCAATGGCTCACTGGTATGCGTTCTCATGGCATGACTATGCTGATCCAACCATCTCCTCCGCCCGGCTACCTGTGAAATACGCCCTTCGAGATGCCTTTGGTGTCGGGGACCTTGTCGAGGACTCGAAATTAACCTGGCGGGGCGATAATTACGAGTACAGGTTCTTCGACTCGGGCGATCACATCATAGCACATGCAGAATCTGATTCTCGGGTACGCCGGGTGATGCACGGTATGCGATATGAGCGTGGTGGGAAGGGAAAATACTGGATCCCCAAACCCGGACAGGTCAACAGTCGAACTCCCTTGCTAGGCTCAGAAGGCAGCAGCCGCACTCGACAGTGTAGCACCTTGGATCGCTACAGGTCACACGGTGAGCTTGGGGAAACCACTTTAGATGATGATGATGAGCGGCTGTTCACAAAAGCCCGTGAGCTTGAATTTGGTGACTTCAATGTAAGTCTTGCCGCTATGCGTTGTTAGTGAAGGGGGGGCCACATGCTAAATTCAGGCAGTACCCTGTCATTACGGCCAACCTAGTTCCAAGAGATCAGTGTATAGTAAGCCCTTCGGTCTCAAATTACCAGCAGCCCCAAGTTGTAAAAAAGGCCAAGAGGAGCAGAAAGGTTCGTGCGTCAAAAGGTAGCGACGTACATGGAAGTGACAACAATACCTCAAGAAGTACCCGCAAGTTTTCTTCCGAATATGCCAGCGCTGGTGAACGGGGAACCAGTGCGTCAACTTCCAAGAGCTCTCGCCGTAGCCAATTGGTCGATCTTGTGGTGGAGGATAAACAAGCGGAAGCAGAAGAACAGGCACATCTTCAGAGAACTTTGGGGTCATCTTCAGTGGAACCTGAACACAAGCATTTTCAGTACGTACCGCACGACCATCTAAGCAAAACCTAGGGCCTACGTCCCTTTTTTTTTTTTTTTCCTCCACCCCCACTAACTGTCTCTTTTTTTTTTTTTTTTTTCTTTCCAGGAGACCGTCTGGCGAACCAATCGGTGAAACGCCTGAGACCAATCAGATCGAGAACGACCCTGAATCAACTAGTGAGCGGGCAGGACTCCTGCAAGCTAGTAAAGATATTGAGGACGAAGAACCACAGACACCCACTTGGAACTATCGGGAGTTGGAAGAGGATAATAACGTCTGGGGGCGATAAGTTGGTGGGAAAATGCAGGAGTCTGGAATGGTTTAATTTGGATTTATAATTTTTCTTTTTCTTTCCTTATTTGTTACCACCCTCTCTGAATTTCGCATGGTGGGTTAGCAATGTTTGATACCTCAGCTACTTGTGGAAAGTTTTTTTTATAAATAGTACTTACCTTTGATTAAACCAGGGGGTCGTCTTCTGGCTGTTAATTACCTTCTTCAGGATATCCAGCCAGTCAGCGGTGACGTAGGAACTAGTGGTTCTTGTCCAGACACTAGGTAGTTGTCGCTAAGTTCCATTCCATCCAGGCATTCTAGTTTGGGCCAAGGGACCACCAACTCCCACCCATTCATTCGTATTGCCGCTCCAGCAATGGCAATGCACCGTTACGCGCCCACTTTCCTGCACCTTTTCTTTAGCTTCTGATGATCTGGCAGACGCTTAACCTAGTGGATGTGATATCTCCACCACCAGCGAACAAATGAGATGCAGATCCTGCGGGATGGCGGATCGACAGCTCGACACGCTGTCATGGAGGGGGGCAATGGGACACAACGACTGGTTCTTGACTGTATCCAACATTGACCTTTGGTCTTATCAGAGCCAGAAGGTGCCTGAGGTGCTTTGATGGTCTCCCACGGTGCATGAGCGATATCCATCGTTCCAACTTTCCACCTTCCTCTCCTCCACCGCGCTGCTGCTGCCTCTGCTTACTCGCGGGGTTGGTGGGCAGTGGTCACAAGGTACTAATTCCATCCAATATTCTATTTTCTTTTATCATTTCCTTCCAGCTTCTAACATTTCCTCTCTCCTTCTTAGTTATTCCTCTTAATTGAGCCAGCCTCTCGGGGGGTTTTTCTTTGACCACTAGTGAAAGGGGGCAGGTTGATCCCTCTTTATTTTTCCTTTTCTGGTCTCTCTCCTCTTTTGTAATTCCCTTGTTTTTTTTTTTTTTGTTCTTTCCTCTACCCTTTTTGTTTAATTTCTTTTTTTTTTTTGTAATTTCCCACTGCTTTTTATTTATTTCCACCCTTTCTTTCTTTTTGATACCCTTTTTTTTTTTCCTTATTTCCCTCTTTTTTTCTTTTGGCTCTTTTGCTTAGTCCCCGCAGTCTCGTCCCCCCCCCTCCCCGAGGGCATGGACCAACTGCTCTAAAGCTCTGGTAGCGATGCAGCAGGCAATTGAGCAGGCAGGATCCATATTTACGGGCTGGTTCTCGTTCTGCTTGTTCCGTCCAGACTCAAATGGCGATAATAAGAGTTCCTATCATCAACAAGCCATGAAGCGAAAGGGTAAGCGCCCATCTATATCTTCCGATGTAATCATCTAATACAACGCATTCTAGCTGACACCGCTCTTCTTATAGGCGCCGAACGAGAGATGCAAATATGCCACACTCAGCCCCATCTCGTTCCCCCGATGAAGCTGATTGTCTATGATGACTTACCTAGTCCCGGCCTTACCCCCCGGGCTTCATCTTTTCCAACGTGGGTGATGGAGGAGAGCAGGAACCTAGCCTCCAGAGCCTCAAACAGAGCAAGTATGTCGTTCAAGCGAAAGTCGACCACGCCGTTGAGGATAAGTGCTCCCACAGACTTTAGACGAGTCCCAACCCTGCCAACCCCATCAAGGGAATTCTATCCTCTCAAGCTTAGCTTTGACAATCCGACAACGCCCTTGCCTGACCTTCCTCGATTTAGCGACTATCAAATGGAGGAGGACCCACTACACCTTCCCATGAGGCCTCCAAGAGCACTTTCATATACAACTGAGCTCACCCGGGTTCGCACACATCGGCCCTCGTCCTCTTTCAACTTGCCTCGAAAACCTGTTGGATCAGGTTCCCGTCGATCGTCCCTGGCCACATTAGAACTGCTCATGGAGAAACAAACCCCTCCAGCCAATCCGTTGATTCCCCATTTTTCAACACGTACGCCTACTTCTTCCGTAGCCACCGGCCTGGCTGCAAGTGTGATCTCGTCCCCTCCCACCTGGCCGGATTCAGCCGTGGGTGATGGATATCATCCAAAGGGCAAGCCCCATCGTGAATCCAAAGATGCTATTACATCAACAGCCCTGAAAACCCCTACCACCACAATATTCCAGGATAAATTTTTGCCGTCTACGCCCGTAAAGGAATCGCCCTCAAGTGGTAGTGAAGTGTGCCAGCCCCCTACGACAACCGTAACCAGCCACCCGCGAGAGAGCACCAGTGCTTCTCCATCTCGCTCTCGTGTGACCCAATGGCTGCTTCAAACCACTCCTCCGAAGCCTTCTCCTCCACCTTCAAGCATATGGAAAACTAACTTAAGTGAAAAGATCCCTTTCCGAGTCCGTTCTCGTACTTTGAGTGGGTCAACTATAACACCCTCTATTGCCAGCATGGCTGGAGGTTTCAGACCAACCCCTCCCCTATCAAGTGGCACCACTACCGTACGTACTTCTACCATGGATTCTCGGGTTGAGAAAGAGTTAGAAATACCCATGTCTCGCCCCTATGTACCCAGGCAGACGATGTCCGAGGAACACACTTATTCGACAATATTTGAGGGCCAGCAACATCAACATCGGGGATACGCAAAAGAACAATGTGAAGACATCAATCAAAGCTACTATAACGATCATAGTCGATCAACCGTTGGTCTAGCCTTTTGATACCCTTCGTTTTAACCGTATATTCTCTATCTGATACTTTATATATTTCTATTCTTGTTATTCCATCTACTCCCTTTCTTCTTTGCATGAGAGCAGTACGATATATACCCCTTAGCTCAAGGAAGTGATGGGATAGAAGGAAAAATCTTTTTTATTGTTATTCTTTGGTTCCTCTAGAACCCCAATTTCTTGGTGTGGCTGTGATACACTCAAGAGCTCAGTTTCCTTTTTTTTTTTTTTTTCTTACCATTTTCCCCTTGCCCTGCCCAATACTTCAATGCATTGGTCACTCCGTCACTCGGTCATAGGTAAAGGTATAATACTTCTATACCCATGCACATATGATACCCTAAATATTGCTTAACCGGTTCCTTTTTAACATTATTGTTGTTTATAGCTTTCTTTATTTTGTTTTCTTTTTTCCTCTCTTGTTTTCCCTAATACTCCTTTTCACTAACCGGATTGCTACTTGTTTTTGTCTTTTGACAAGTTTTTTCCACTCTTCCCCCCCAAAAAAATAAAAGATAACACACTAGAAAATATCAAAAAAAAAAAAAAGATGTATCTTACCCCCAGTTTATTATCTTGTACCTAGCCTGTAGATTGAGGATTGAGGATTGTGGGTTGTGGGTTGTGGGTTGTGGATATAAATCTAATCTCCTCAGCTACATATCGTAAAATACTTTCTCTCCAGTGGGTCCTTTGTACCTTGTTAAATATGAATGACTGCCTACAAACAAATTACGATATTACTTTAAAGGTAGTAGCAACTGAAACTAGAAACTAGTAACTAGTAGTAATTCTAGCTATAAATATTAGATCACCTACTCACCTACCTACCTCCTATCTACCTACATACATACATACCTGTAAGCCGAAAAAAAGAAAAAAAAATAGGTTGACGAGGTTCATTCTAGGTAATTGTCTACCTAATAAGTTAGATGCCTATATTTAGACCGATTTATTGTCCTTTCCTCTTTCTTCTTTCTGCTAGGTAATGAAGGGGGGAGTTAGAGGGGGTTGGTTATTTATATAGAGTGTACACCGCATGAATAAGCATTTAGAACAGCATATATAGATCCCTGTAGAGAGAGGCACATGGATATTCATCCACGTGTGTATGTACATACATATCATTGAAACAAATAGAGTAAATTTTATTGGTTTAGTCATTGGCGTAGTGAGTGACCGATGTAACCAAGATTGCCCTTAAGAAATTTGTCTAGAGACCAGAAGTACTCATTTTTATAGAATCCAAATTCAACCTCCGACAGAATAGTTAGCAGAACCAAAATCAGTCATTTCGTTCATCCTTTTCTACACTGACAAGGACCCTAGGGATATTGTGCTATTGCTCATCGAGGTATATAAAAGATCCAGAAACAAAAAAAAGGACGCAAAGTAAATGCACTCGAACAAAACAAGAACCGAGCAGGAACTCCGAGACGGAGAAATCTCAATCAAACGCAGAAATGAGAACACCATCATACACCATCATTTCACTTGGTATCATATCTGTAATCTTTTAATAAGAACTGTTCCTCCAACATATTTTCCACCAACAAAAAACAAAAGATGTCACTCTTTGTGTTGTTGCCGGAGAAAAGAAATAGAGACGAGCAAAATCAAAGATAAAACCAAAGATGAAAACTTGAGAAATAAATCGCATCATGCAAAAACTTTGGAGCGGAGAACAATAAGACGGAAGAGAGACCCGAAAGAAAACTGGAGAATGACATTCCAGCTTGCTATCAAATCTCCCCCATCTGGTAATTTCTGTGTTTTCAATCAGTCCTTTTTCTTTCCTTTTTTAAATCTTTTGCTTGCCATCTTGGTTGCATGCTTTGTGGTATCAAACGAATAAAAAATAAAAACGAACAAAAAGCATGAAAAGAACCGAAACATGAATCGCTGTCAACAATTTCAAACCAAACAAAAAACTGGAAAAAAAAAACAATAATAATCTCAAGACAAAAAAAGGTCTCTTGGGGTATACTGCTGCAAATTGACATTGATTTAACGCGGTGGCCCAATGGGGGCCGGGTATCCAGAAGTAGAATTGGAAGTGCTAGGACGACCACTATCAAAAGATGCGCGGAGGTCATGCTTGGGTGTCAAGTCCCCTGGCGCAGTACCGAATGGAAATTTAGTGTCAAAGCGCGCGGGCCAGCCATTACTGCTGCTGTTGTGGCTGTGAGAGCTTCCGAGGACGGGTAGATCGTCCTCGGCAAGGTTCACACCGGAATCATTCCAGGGATTGCGATAGCCACTGTCACGGGATTCCATGGAAACTAACGATGCCTTAGAGGCATTACTGGAGGCGTGCTTGAAGAATGAAGCAGGAGATGCCGAGTGGTTTTTGCGACCAATAAACGAGGAGAACGAGGAAATACTACCAGGCTTCCTCAGTCGCTCGAAGATTGACCCTCGCTCGCTCGTCTCGTCAGTGAAGCTCGGTCGAGTCGGAGAATCCGTAGCAATCGGAGTAGGGGCATGCTGCAGCAATTTAGAGTCAAAGAATGGCAAGGATTCTTCAAAAGAATCCGACTTGGGCCGGGGGATAGCTCCTTTGATGGTAGTTGCATCAAGTCCATGGGCGACTAGTCGGGAAATCAAGAAGTCGATAGCGTCCTTGAGGCCACCAGCATTGTTGCGGGTGTATCCAAGTACAACCCGGTCCTCGGGAGAGAAAGTCGGGGAACCAGAACCATCGTCTGGGATGGGAGGATCAGGGTTAGTATCGACCGTGGTATCAACCTCGTACTGGTCTTTCAGCTTAGCGCAAACATCTTCACGGAAGTCGGTGCCTTTAAAGAACTCTCGCAATTCGGGGGAACTTTGGAATAAAAGCTCATGGCTTTCGGGCACCATTCCTAGTAAGGCGTCGACAGCTTGTGGGACCTGGTATTCGGGCCCCGAGATTGTAACGACATCACTAGCCAGCTCTGTACTAGGGAATTCAATTTTACAGTTCCACTTCTTCTCAAGCTCATCGATTTCTGAAATGCGGGCGAGTAGTTCACGATGATACAGACGGTTAATGACAACGCGTTCAGAGACATATTCCGCGTCCTATATCCAACAAGTGAGTTACCATTTTTATCCATATAGAAAAGCAAAGAATAGAACATACCACTTTCTCAACCATATCCATAATCTCCTGCTTCACAAGATCCAAGCTTTGGGCGTTACGAGCGGGCGTACGGCAAATAACATTATCAACCTTGATATCATCATCCTCCTTGCCCATTCCACCACGGTCCATCGCATTAGAAAACTTGACAAAGACAGAGTATTTTTTCATGATGCGCTGAATGTGCTGGCCGCCGATACCAATAATGCGCTTATGATATTGGTCCGGAACATGAAAAGAGATGGAAGCTGGCATTTCCTGTTCAACGAGATCCAGACCATTCTTGGTAGACTCATATTGGTTCCCGCACACATCGATGTAGAAGTTATATTCATTGAAGCCATCAAATATGATCTGCACATTGCCTGCTTGATGTTAAAAAAGTGGCTTTGTTGATATAACTATTTACCACAATCACTCACTCTGTCCCATGATCTTGTTGATCTTTCCATTCTTTTTGCCGCTGACAAATTCTTTGTGCTCGTTTGCCAACTCGATTTTGACACGCATTTGATACTGGCTACGTTGGACGAAGGGGATCTGATTGATAACCATCATAGCTGCTTTCACTGCTTCATCCGATCCGTTAATGGTGAAGGTGAGATTGTCGAAGCTAACTTCAGCGCCCGAGTTGGTGCAAATATCGGACAACATGGCGCGAACGTCTGCAGGAGATGGGGTGCGGGCTGCCCCTTGAGAAGCATCAGGAACAATGATCCACCATGAAGCACTATAGAATTGGCCGGCCTGGAGTGAATGATAAGTCAGAAGGGCAATTAGAAAGAAGTTTGGTTCAGAAAGGACACCATACCAAGGCCATAATTTCTCTGACGGTCCGCTCGACATGTAGGACCTCGGTTCCCTGGATGCGAACAAGGCCACGCTGGCTGCCCAGTTGGGGGAAGAGAACATAAGAACCGTTCATTTCCATCACTTTTCGAACCTTGTCCAAGCGATCCAAAAGAATGTTGTCGATCTTGTTTGAGTTGACAATGACATCTTTAACGTAGACTTTCACACCCATGACGAGTTCCCGGAGCTTTTGCTTGGCCCGGGTGATCTGCTCCTGTGTATCGCCAGTAATGTAGACTTCATCCTCACTACGACGGTGAGCCCCTGCCGGGGTATAGCCGAAAATTCGGGGAAACGGCGGTGGGAAATAAATGGCAGTTCCAGTAGCGGCTTCAATAAGCTTGATGTTCTTCCGAGTCCGACCACAAACCAAGGTATGCATGGTTAGTTCCAACTTCATGGCGTCCACGTGACGTTTAAGCTATTTGCATGTTAGCGAAGAGGATAATTGATCTCCCCCCCCCCCCCCCCCAAAAAAGACAACTCACAATCTGATCGATCATGATTAAGACTCTAGTCTTGGCATGTTCAGTGCTCTCCATATCACCGTAAATAGAAACGCGAAATCGCTGATCCAACCCATTATCGGTCGCGTAGCCGTATGATGACACAATAGCACTATCGGTGTCGCGAAGCTTGGGAGTGAGTAGAAAAATATCGGTACCGGTGTAGGCAGCTAGAGTATCGAGGTGTTCCAAAACGCTGGCACGAATCCCACCCTTGTTGGAGCCATCCATGATGAGGTGCATGTCGATGTCAACGGTCGCACATCGCTAGGGGAGAAAGAGGGGAGATTAGTGAATGTGATAAGAGGGTTAGACGGACGGGGAGACATACCAGCAAAATAGGCGTGTCATTAAGGATCTTTGCTCGCATTTTTCGCACAGTTTCTCCATCACCTGTAATACACACGTTGGTGGCCAGTCCTTGGGGCCGGCGTTGGAGAGATGGAACAGTTTTGGGCTCCGAGGAGGTGATGGCGGCCTCCACCCTACCGCTGCTGCCTTCTGTAATCTGACGACACAATCTACGCAGGGACTCGACATTGCTGGTGTGGACGGGGAGCTGGTGGACCGGGGTTCCTTCTGGGGTGCCTTCGGGGAAAGACCATCGCTGCAGGGCGCCGGGACTCGCGTGCAGCACGTCGTCGGCGTCGGGACCAGCGAGGGTGGAAGAGAACGGCACATTGAAGGAAAGGTTGACAGTCGGATCGACACCAGTGGGTGGAGTCATGGGAGGTGCGCCATGCGGTCGACGGAGGGAGTGCGAGGCCATCTCAGTGTGAGGCCGCGACATGCCAAAGGTCGGTGTCATCCTCTCCCAACCATGACGGGCTTGGCCCGTAAAGTTGGAAATCTTGTGCATAGTATGTGGGCGGATCGAATCTCTAACCCCTTGAACAAGTCGAGGGGAGAGAGACGAAGGGAGTCAGAGGGAGGATATGGCGAAAGAGGAGAGAGAGAGAGAGAGAGAGAGGGCGAGAGAGGAGGGGTGTGAGGGGAGGGGGGGGGGGGAGGATCAAGGTAGAGGTTTGAGGAAAAAGAGAGGAAGAAGAAAAAGTGTGGAGGAGGATAGCAAGGGTTCAAGGGCTGCAGTCGCCGTTCTCGACAGGGATAAGGATGGAAGGGGAATGGGCGCGCAGGAAGTGTGGGTGGCCAGGGCGTTTTGGGATCGGAATGGGTGGGAAAAGGAATCAATTTCTAGCGACTAAAACGGGTATCGAGGGATGGAGGGGAGGAGAATGGAAGAAGAATGGAAAAGAAAGCGGAAGAGGAATACAGGAATGAGAGAATTCAAACCAAAAAAAAAAATAAAATAAAATAAAAAATTGAAAAAATGAAAAAGAAAATGAAAATCAAGGTCAAAGAAGAAAGTAGTAATCTGAAGAGGAGGGGAAGAGAAAAAAATAATAAGAAAAAGAAAAAAAATGTAGAAATAACAGAGAAGAAGAAGGTGGTGAAAACTACTCAATAAGTGCAGTTGAAGGCCAGCTGTGGTGGTGAAGGAATTGAAACTAATAATAATGATGGAATAAATAATGAATAAGAATAATAATAATAATCATAATAATGGGTGAAGGATGGAAAGCAAAGCAGGTCCTCAGTCTCTTCAAGCTTCTTGTTGGTTATTGGTACAGGGTTGGCCGAATTCAGTCAATTCAATTAGGTCATTACCTATTATTATTATGATTATTATTATTTCCCTATGGAAAGAAAATCCACACACAATATTATTCTTTTCTTATGATTATTTCCCTACAAATTGTCAAGCTATCAGATAATTGACTCTTTGAATAATTTTATCATCCTCCTCCTCCTCCTCATCATCAATAATAATAAGAGACATCTCTCCTCTCCGATCATTCCTTTTAGTTAGTCCACCCATCAAATATCTAACTTCAATCGAAACGGCCAAATGTAAATAATATATGACAGTTTCTATATAGGTATAGGTATAGGAATAGTTCTGCATCCAGCTTTCTTTCAGTGCTGTTCTCTTTTTCTTTTCTTTTTTTTTTTTGGCAGCATCTTTTGTGTCTGTTTCTCCGTCTTCTCATCAGGCGGGAAATGCGGGTACTTTAGCTCTCACCTGTCTGGCCAGACTCTAGACCCAATATTAATAGTAACCACCTCGCTTTAGGACCTAGTAGTATAGGTATATATTTAAAAGATGTATGTTTCTTTGCTCAATACCAGCCAAATGATGGAGATAAATAGTAATCGTTGGATGCTTGCTTACTAGTTTCAGTCCGGAATTTTCCTGACTCATTGTGATGGTAAGTAATACCTAGGTAGTGATGATGACACACCACTTGTAATAATACAGAGGTACGGTAGGTAGTAGGAACTCAACCAGGATAAGGATAACTCATTCCAATAAACTCAAAAACTAATCGGCCTCGGGTAAAAAAGGGAAACATAACAAGCAAATGGATGCCTATTCGCCTTTTTTTTTTTTTTTTTTGAAATACATTTCCACCTCTTCCTCTGAAGATCTAATATCTACCCACGATTCTTGGGCAATACCTACAAGTCGAGTATTACCATATGAGGTTGAAATTATAATAATAACGGTAAAGAGAAGCTTCGTCTGGTATGAAAGGGAAAGCAAAAGGTCGATGCGTTCATCATCGATGCACGGTCCACTCCCGATTGTGGGCGTTATCAATTTGAGGTCTGTAAGCGAGCATCATTCATACGTACTGCCAAAAATCTACCTTGGATGTTGCTGCTTTAAGGGTGGTCTAGGTGAATCAGGTGATCATCTCACCTCCCAGCAGGTTAAGAATCCACCAAGATTAAGGGAAACGAAGGGGGAAAAAGGGTTTCTTATTCAATTTTGTTCTTCTGCTCTTTCATCTCGTCTGCTGTTGCTCTCTCTCTGATCTAGAGCTCAACCTTAGAGCTCCCCTTTATTTATATTCTCATCAGTTTTTACTACTAGAATAGTTGGACCTGCGGAATTAGCGTCCAAAATGACTGCTACTGCAGCCTCATAAATCAACTTACGGTTTAGGTCAGCTTGCTTTTTTGCATACCTACACTTGACTAGGGATCCGCTCAGTCAAAGTTGAATCTATTCTCGGACCTTTTTGCTGAATGAACTATCTAAGTTTCCTTTGCTCCTCTGCACAGCGATTAATTTCCACAGGTCGTGCAGAGACACGTGCTCAAGTATACTTCCATAGACTTGCTTAATTTCAATCCCCTGCCTAGAAGTGACTCCAAAGCTTGCTTTCCGCCTTGGATTAAGAACAACTCAACATATACACGTCTTCAATCCATGATCTTTCCATTCTCCCAGACTTTCATCTCTACCGTTGCCCCCTTCATCCTCATTACGTCTCGAGTAAGGTTTTTCGAGAGAGAGAAGAGTGGTGCACAGTGATCGTCTGCTCTACTGGTTCATTTAATTGCTATTCACTTCAGTTAGAAAGAGTATCCATCACAATATGTAAAGGATCAGCTGCTGCATTAATTCCAGTCGTGATAATTGAGCTGATCCCTGGGTCTTTGGTCGAACGAATCTAGATAAGATTGGCATTTGGCCAAATCAACACGGTCTCGTTTCACGGCAACTTGTGGAAGAGATTTGGTTGCTTGATAATCATGGTCTTCGCTAGTAATGTTTCTTCTCTGGTTCTCGTCTATCAGTAGTTGAAATCCAAACAAAAGGGACGAGTCATCTCACCTGGAGCTCCTGCTAGCCTTTCTCAACGCCAATTAGCTGTGATTCAGCTCGAGGATCGTCTGGCTTCTTTGTGTACCTGATGGTTTTGTTGCTCTATCTCTGGCCCTGGATATATGCTTCGACAAAACGAAGAAAATTGGGCCAATGATGGAGCTCGCCCACAATCTCGATATCGTAGAGGGCGCTGTTCGAAGACCTTGACAGAGGTGATGAGGGAACAAAAAGAAGGCGCGTTGAGCAGATTGTGCTTTACAAATTCGTGTCACACTTTCCCGTTAGCTGTCGGTCACAGTTACTACAGTTATCGGAGTACCCTGTTAAGATGTATTCTAATCTCCTACAACAAAAGTTGCAACCTAGTATTTGCATCACTATATGCAATTCGAATGGGTGGCCATGAGAGTGCTATACGATAGATCGGCGGAACTGAGAAAACAGGAACAAAAAAATGCGCTTCAACATAAAAGAGAAGGGAGGCTGATTTCTACAATAGGTTCATCCTCTGCTGATAAGAATGACTTCTGTCGATCTTCTTGGTTCTTGCTCTGTGGCACTGTGGCTTGTCTGATCGCAGTATCTACAGCATATTCAGTCATGATCAGCTATCGTTGTTGACCATTCCCTTGGCACCTGTACTTAGGCACTTTCCAATGGCTCTTTTTTGTGCGTTAAGGGATCTTCCTAGTAGGTATCTAGTATGTAGAATAGGGATGTACTTGAGCCTGGCCTTATGCTTTTGGTTGTTCAAGGAACCTACTCCATATGAGCTGGCATGGGCCATACTGGAGCTTCAATATGCCATTTTGCATTGAAGCGCTCGCTAACACCTTGACAAACCACTCAAGCAATGGTGACCCCGGTTAAAGCTCAGTGATTGCAATTGTTCCACTATCAATTTGAAAATTCGCACGAATATCCAAAGAACTCTCGACGGATATATCCTTTCAGGTTTCTAGGAGTATGACTTCACTGTTTACCAAGTCCACTCTGTGGTATCCTTGACCCAGTCCGTCTTTGCCGGTGGCTTGGCCAAACCAAATATAACATAGTACTTGTCATGCCACTCTTCATTGGTATCAGGACGGCCTGCGCGTGAAAACCCAGAGAAATGCCTTTTTGTTGTCAGCTTATAGTGTTCGCTATTTAACATCGGATAGATAGAGCGTACATATTCCCGGTGGTTTTATCATAGATGATCTTCGACATGGTAGGCATGCGGGGTAGGTAACGGTGCTTCCTCAGCTTCCTGATTACCAAGTTAATTGTGAACACGTCAGGCAGATAGTACTGTAAACTCACGGAAAGACTTCACGGAATTTGTCGCGGATCGCTTGGCGGGACTCAAAATCTAGCTTCCAGAATTCATCTTCATCTAGAGGCTCCCCGGGAACTTGTTCCCAGACTACATAAGTGATATAACCTCCCGGAATGATACTATCTTCACCTTGTCTTCCTTCTTGGTAAGCGAGGAGGTCAGGGACAACATCGCAACCCAATATCTTGAGTGCTTTCAAGGTTGTCAACTCAACGTGCGCCTGTGGTAAGGCAGCCTGCTTTCGTCGAATCTCATGGCTCTGATATTGAGTGCCACTTACAGGAATTTGAAGATATACCCGCATAAAAGCCTTCTTGTTAGGACTTTCCTTGCTATGGCAGAGAAACTTGGCGGCTGCGAACGGAAGCCCCATGCCATTAGTAACATCCTGCTGCGTCATCCATTGAGATCGCTCAGAGAGCTTCTTATCAATTACCCAGGTCTGGCGGGGCAGGTGGAGAGGAGGCTCGGATGGTGGATCCAGAGTGATGTCTGTACCTTCGAGGCCGCACAGGAACTCAGCAGCTTCAGGATTGCTCATGCTGGCTTGATCAGGGTAGGATATAAGTGCAAAGCGTCGACCTTAATAAAGAAGTAAGAGATATCCAGTAAGCCAAATTTGGAAGATTTTATACCCTGAGTGAGACTCATTTTTCTAGTACCAGTTGGTGTCTGCCAGCTAAATCCTTAAAACAGTGAAAAGCTCGAGTCCTGAAGCATATAACCAATTAAAAGTATAAATCGAAAGATGGGGAATATAACTTTCACATGGATGACGAATGAATGATGCCTGGCTACCTACCTTTACCTAATCACCCAATCGTTACAAGATAAGTGATTAACGCCATCCTAGGCACTGACTTCAAAGCAGCGAGACTGAATTGGGCAGGGAAGCAATCTGGGTGCTGGTAGATTTTTGATCTATAGATATTATGAGTATTAGCATTATTATTTAAACTGACGATAGTAATTTTAAAAAAATATCATTATAAAACTATCTATAAAACCATCACACATGGTTACTATACCTAGGTAGCCATCAAAATCAGCTAAAATGTAAGACTTCCTGCTATATTAGGCGTGTTAAACTATCTATAATGCTATAAAGAGAAAGAGAAAGCATAGAAAGTACCGTCTTTAACTACTATAGATAGCAAATTCCGCAATAAATATCATTCAAAAAGCTATTTAATTATATGTAGCTAGGTATGAAGCTAGGAAAATGCAAGTATTAATATTTAACTTAAGTCAGTGGGCATCCTAACAATAATACGGGGAAGAAGAAGGAGGAGAATCGCTAGTATCTGGTAATTGTGATAATATGTAAAAGACAATGGGGAGAGAGGGCTTTGAGTTCTGAGAGTCCTTGCTTATTATTACACCTCTCCCACAAAATACTTGAAGCCTTTCTTCTACATTGGTCGTTAGACCTCCCAGTTAGACAACTCAAAGACTCCTATTCCTTGAAAAAAGCAATATTACCTACCATTACCTCTGAAATCCTACAATAAAAATAAGCACCCACTAGTTAACTATATATGTTTTTTAAACTCCACACCACTGTAAAAGATATAAGAATGTGTTTCAAAGAACAGCTACTATGTACCAGCCTATCCTTTACTGTTGCTTTTGAGGTACTACATGAACAATAATAGTTGAAAATGATATACTTTTGTAATAAACAGTAAATATTCATGCCCCTTTCTGACATTAATCTATTTTCCAAGCCTCTTATTCAAAATAGATTCCTGCCAGTGGTACTGAGGCATGACCTTCAGCCACATATTACTCCGGAGTATCGAAAATAAGTAAATGAATAAAATACTATAACTAACTCAATGATAAGGGAGTTAGTAAGTTACTAGCCAGGTCTGGGCTGGTCTGGACCAGAGCGCGAGGGATTTTAATTCTTCTCCGTATGCAGTTATTTATTTATGGACTAATTTAAAGAATTTTTTATTCTAGCCTAGATTAAAGGCAGAAACTAGGTAAATAACAATCATAATTACACCCTCAGAAATATTCACTTGATAATAATTAGATGTAAATTATTATTGTTGGTTATTTTTTATTTTTATTTTTTTTAATAACTTTCTTGCCAAGGTAGATTAAAGGACAAATAGCAAGTAACCACTAGGTAGACACTAAGTAAAATTATATTTTCGGAGTAACTGACTGGATAATAATTGGATGTAAGTTATTGTTGTTGAATTATTTTTTCTTTTTTTAGAGTCTCCATGATATATAAAATTTTTTTCCTGTGAATGCGGCTGTGTACCATACCTATGGCAATAATAGTTCACAACTCCCATCTATACAGGCGTAATCAACAAAACCTACTATACATACTCATTTTATCGGGGTCAACCGTAGATTGGATGTCACTACAACCATGGCTAGCTAGTTGAATCATGGCTTCCATGATGTATGAGGAAACAAGATGTGTGACCATGAAAAATTTCATTGACGTCATCTGATTTCGGCAAGAAGGGGAAAACGGGGAACGTGAGCTCCAAACTGACTCTAACCGGCAGCACCCGACTGGATGTCTCGGATGACCTTGTAAAGAGTACCTAGGTAGGTAGCCATGTAGCTAAACAACATCACTATCCTTAATTAGGGCAAAACTGGTGTTGTGTTTGCTCCTAACCAAAAAGAATAAACATTAGTAGTGTGTCAGCCAAGAACTGTGGCCACCCTGTTACCAAAGTAGTCCACGCATACTGGCCCTTGACTTTGGAAAGGTTATACATGTCCTTAATGACCTGCTTATAAGCATTCGCCTATTCACCATGTGCACTTCCGCTGAAGCACAAAGGGATTAATAGCAGGGCCAAGGCTGCTTAGAGAGCTCAACGGAGGGGGTATGTGAGTAATACATCAATGTTCGGGGATGCCATGAAATTTCTGATTGTACAACTACATATTCGATAGTAGATTCCGTCGTAGTGCGTATGCTACAGCAGGCCTGGGTATATGACACAAACAAGTCAAAAAGGAAAGGAAATCAAAAGAGGGAAAGTGCATAGAGCAGTCGACTCATTCAGAACGAGCAAAGCGAAAAGTAAGGCCGTGCTTTTAATAAGACAATGAAACAATGACATGGCTACTTCATCGAATATCGAAAGCCCATATTTAAAAATTGTAACTAGTAGCCAAAGAGTCTCAGTACCGCTGGGAAACACGATGGACTGTGTCCCTGGCCCCATCAATCACTATCCGTTCGGGGTCACCGCTTTCATAGTACCGTTCTTCTCGGGCTAGAGGATGTGTAGCTACATAAACCGGTCGCTCAATGTATTCTCTCGGTCTCCGGGCGTCATCATCCATATACACGCTCACATCGCGACCTCCAGGACGGACACTTTCCACGCGTTGGATCACCTCACGTGGTTCATCGTATCGGGCAGTGGTGGGTGGTCGCACACTCGGCATTCGGACAATCCTTTCACGCGGAATCTCTGCTTCTTCCAGCGCCCGTCGCGTACCGTAATCGTGGACCTGAACGCTGCTGCTCCGCGGGAACGGCTCTCGTGCGACATACGGAATAGCAGCATAAGGACGGTGTTCATTCGGGGCCGGTCGAGTATAGTCGGCAGTGACTCGCCGATAAGCACCTTGCGGAGGAGGCATTTCCTGAACGTACCTTCGTCCGTTATATGGATCTTCTAGGACAGATGCGGCCCGAACACTGGCTTGGCGCATTTGTGGGGGTTCTTCATAGCCATCGGTCCTCGGTATTCGACTAGATGGGGGAGGCATTGGCTGTGCTCTAGGGAGGGCTACCTCTTCATAGTATTGATTTCCCTGATCATCAATCACAATCCGCCGATGAGGCGGCGCGATGAGACGGGGCTCTTCCCCATAAAAGGCCTCGTGGATTCTCGGTGGCCCTTGGATGGGTATTTGCGTGTAGAACTGCGTTGATTTTTGTGGGGGACGTTCGACAATGGTGTGGGATCCAGTGTGCACAGAGCTAGGGCTGTGGTGATCGATGTACTCGCGAGCATACTCTGGTCCCCGAGGCTGATACAAACTGATAACTCTCCGTAAATCTTGGTCATCTCGCATGGGGCGCCGAGTGCTAAGCCGCGAGAGGGTGCGGGGAATTCCTGCTTCAGCATGAGTCTCATCATAAGGATCCAACTCGTACACTGGAGGAGGCTCCCGTCTCTCTATGACTGGAGTATATCGTGGAGAAGCAATGTCAATATACACAGGTCTCTCTTGAGGCTGACGTGCCCGAAAATTCGGAGGAGTATCTGCGAAAGGAGGCGGTGAAACAGGCTCCTCTTTGATATATGGCTTACTGGAACCACTACCAGCTTGCATTCTATACGGCTCTGGACGAGACCGATCCCGATCATCATGTAGTCTCCTACGCTTTCTGGCCACCACCGGCTGAGCGGGACCTTCTGGGCTACCTGGATGTTCGGAACCATACCCAGCACGAGAATCCTTGGGCTGGTGGGCGGAAGGAACCTTAGTGATGGCGAGAGGGGAAACTCTAGATGGCTGTGGTGCTGCCGGAGACGTGATATGATTTCGTACTACTCTCACATCATCTGTTGGTGACATTGATCGTCGAGAGTAGCGGGTTCGATCAGGTCCACGACGTTTCGGGGCGGTCGGAGCCCCTCTTGTAGGCTCGTAACCGTCTATCCTTTCCATCGGCGCTACGCCTGGGGCCGGGGGCGAGTACTCCGGCTCCTCTAAAGGATCCGTCTGCTGGAGGGTTTCACGGGTTCTGCGGGGCGGGCCCTCGACTAGATGTG
This sequence comes from Aspergillus haitiensis, assembly GCA_027569155.1. Lineage (NCBI taxonomy): Eukaryota > Fungi > Ascomycota > Eurotiomycetes > Eurotiales > Aspergillaceae > Aspergillus > Aspergillus haitiensis. Next base: position 191,078 of record JAPDEO010000063.1, on the reverse strand, counting down.
GCTGCCTATGCTGGTAAGCGGAGCGGCGGTCTGTAGTGGGGTAAGTATCTTGCATGTCCTGATCCGATTCAGGTCGGTTGAGAGCCTCAAGCCGTTGCAACTCATCTGAATATCTTTCTGGAGGGGCTCCTGTACTAAGCTCCTCCGGGTTAGAAGGGGCTCCTGAGGACTGCTTCTGCTGATCACCTTGCTGTGGAGAGTCAGGGGCTCTACTAGAGTAGAAGGAATTCTCATCAAAGGAGTCGCTCGGCGCTCCAGCACCTGGCGCATCAATTGAGGGAGTGGGTTTGACTAGCTCGAATGCTTTAGCTAAGACATCCGAAACATCAAAGTCCGGGTTTGTGTCTTGTGGATTTGCCTTTTGTTTTGCGTCTAATTTCTTCTGTTCCAGCTGCTCCCGCAATACCCTTTCCACCCTCTGGCGCTGCAATTGTAGTTCTGCCCTCACTAGGTCATCCGACTTGGTCAGGAAGATCGGATCAATCTCTGAAGTAGGATTGGGGAGTATACGCGAGGCAGCAGCCGTATTAGGCGGACCATTCATAACATTTGCATTTTGTGGACCCAGGGACTTCGCCGTAGGCGCAACAGATTTGGAAGAGTTTTTAGGGGATGGCCCTGAGGACACTCTCGTCTGTATCTGGGTTGCCGATACAGGGGGGTTTCGAGACGCGACTTTGCGTACAAACTGCTGGGGAACCTTCAACCTAGGGTGAGTTCCAGAAAAGATATCGTCACTTATTTTAAGAATCTTCTCATATTCCTTGATCTCCTCCGCTACAGGTAGCCTCGCAGACACACTCCCTGGGGGAGGTTGTGTTGCCGCCATAGCCTAGCGAGGATGAGAGCAAAGAAAAAATTATTTATCCCTGCTAATGAGGACGGGTTTGTTTGCCAAGTGAGCTGGAAAATAAAATTTCCTGCATTACCCAAATCAGGCTGCAACTCATAGGATTCAAGGATCCTGCCTCACTGTTCACTAGGTAAGTAAGCTCTAGAAGGGTATGATGTGATGTGGTGAGGGAGAGAAGGGTAAAAGGATGGATGGAGATGAAGAGCAGCGTGTTGGGAAGAAAAGAAATCCTTCCTTTCGCTCTTAGCTAAAGCAATGAACAAGGATAATACCAGCCATGCTTAGTGAGCACTGGAAGTAATGCCAATGCATAATTGATTCCCGTGATGGCACTGACGCTAGGCCATTTGCAGAAGGACACGGGCCACTCTCTATCGACACAACAGAAGGCGGGGAGAAGGTAGTATTGAGCTGCTTGGTTATCATAGGTGGATTGAGAGTGAGAGTGACTCATGCTTGGGTGGCTAGTATGAGGCATCCTGTTTCTTATTTGTTTTCGAGGTCATTCCCTGTACTCCGTGCATGTCCACGACAGTCTGCATCTTTTTCTGGTTTGCTGTCCGCCTCTCGTACGTCCGTTCATATAACCCCCGCTCGGACTTGGAGAAGAGGGTTTGTCTCAGACCGATCAACAACCGCCACAATGACTGATTCCAGGCCTATTTTCTTTTTTGACATCGACAACTGTGTATGTCTCAATGTGATTACCTTCCAATTTGCTCGTGACTAACCCATCTATCTCTCGCATAGCTCTACTCGAGGGGTAAGAAAGCGTATTGCCCCTGATCCGGGAGACATATAGGACCGCGGACCGACTGACTGACCGCGCGCGCAGGGAGTAATATCCATCATGAGATGCAAAAGCTGATACGTAAGTTCACTGCCTAATCGACTTCTCAGCTCTCGCGCCCTCCTTCCCTCTATCCTGCAGTGGCGCTAACAATTCGAAACGATCCACTCCAGACAAATTTTTTGTCCACCACCTTTCGCTCAGCGCCGACGATGCCCACATGTTGCATATGAAATATTACAAGGAATACGGCCTTGCTATTGAAGGACTCACGCGCCACCACAAGATCGATCCTCTCGAGTTCAACCGTCAAGTTGACGATGCCCTACCCCTAGATGAAATCCTGAAGCCCAACCCTAAGCTGCGGAAGTTGCTTGAGGATATTGACCGCAAAAATGTGAAGTTATGGCTTCTTACAAATGCATATGTCACTCATGCCAAACGAGTAGTTAGATTGCTCCAAGTTGACGATCTCTTTGAGGGTGTCACATACTGTGATTATGGCCAGACGCCACTCATTTGTAAGCCGAGCCAAGCCATGTACGAGAAGGCAGAGAAGGAGGCTGGTGCTTCAAGTTCGGAGCAATGCTATTTTGTTGGTTAGTGACCCCCCCTTTCCTTTTCTGAATGTATCTCGTTATTTCATGGCGTAAACACATCACATCACTTTTCATTTGGGAAATTTCGCTCACATCGTCTGTAGATGATTCCGGTTTAAATTGCAGGCATGCTGCAGACCGCGGGTGGCAGACAGTTCATTTGGTAGAGCCTGGACTACCAGTGCCTGAAGCTCCCGTTTCGCAATTCATGATTCGGGATCTCGAAGAACTTAGAACTTGCTTCCCACACTTGTTTAAAAACTAACCTACGCAGGAACGCACAAACTATTCAATAGAGCTTAAAGTCTTGTATATTGTTTTTTTTTTTATTATTCTTCTTCAAAGTCACAATAGCATTTTTTTTTCTTTTTTTTTAGAGAAAGAGGGATAGAAAGCTGCGGTGATGGATGATATTATGATGATATGAATGCAATACATAACGGCAGATATTAACGGCGAGCCAGCTAGCCAATAAAGAACAAGGATGAAGTAGAGAAGAAAACGAAACTCAAATCAGTGCTCACTGCTAAGAAAGCCAATCTACAGCTACAGCTAGAGCGCAGAGAAGCATTGTCGTAAAGGGTACGGAAATGTCACTCCCAGGAGACGAATGTTGGTATGTGTTACTGGAACTGCTACTATTCTTGACGGTAGAATTACCGTTCTCGAGCGTGCTGGAAGAAGTTTTGCTTAGAGGGTAGCCACACAATCCAGAGCCGTCCAATTTCATGACAGGGAAGAGAACTTTGGGCTCCCCAGCATCCATCTCGATGGTGATTTTGTTTTCATCGTAGGCTTTAAGCATGGTGCAGCTCAAAACCTCCATGACTACTGTATCCGCAGCATATGCGCCCTCCACGGTGAGACGATATGGACCACCCCGGGCGCCTTGATTCGAGAAGACAGACACAATTTGGGTCCCTTCTGAACCTTTTCTTGTGACATATGTCGAACCGTCGATGTAGAGCTCTTGGCTATGATTGGAGACGTAGCTCTTGTCTATCCGGATTGCATGATTTCGGAGCTTGTTCAAGGTTGCGGTGACATTGTAGATGGGGCCGTGAGAATCATAACCCGTTATCCATAATGGTTCGCGATTGAAAGGCGAGAATTGTCCTTCCATGTGCTGTTCTTGACCTTGGTATACTAAGCGATTATTAGCCCTGAAGTTCCACATGCCAAAGGGATCCAGAGGAGGCAATCACTTACCGATAGGGATACCGTCGGAGAGAATGTTAAATGCCATTGCATTTTTGGCTAACTATAACTCTTAGGTCAGTCAAATCGATACTTGCATGAACTGAGTCTCGAGAGGAAATTTATGTCTTACGGTTGTGTCATTGATCAAGGAGGCAAAGCGAGGGGTGTCATGGTTCTCCACAAACGTTGCTAGTCGAGTGAAGTCCTCGCATCCGCTGTGAACTGCGCGAACCTTCTCCGCAAGGCCGGGCATATTGCCTGCAGTAAAAGCCTCGATGATCGGAGAGTAAATAGGGTAGTTCAACAGGCCAGACACAAACTCCTCGTATCTACAAACCAGGTTTGTATCGCCTGTGTAGACCTCCCCCATGGTAAAAACACCAGCCGCCTCGCTAAACTTCGTCAAATATGCATCGTCCACATGCTTTGTGGCGTCAATTCGTAGACCATCGATTGAGTAGTTGCCGACGAGCCCCTGTATCCATTGTTGAATCATAGAAACGACCTCTTGATCCTCCGTCTTGAGATCCGGGAGAGCAACCGCCTCATCTCCAAACCAGCAATTTTGGGAGATATCCGGATCATTCCAATCCGTGATACTACAGAAAGAATGATAGTATTTCTCGCTATTGAAGGGGATTAGCCGGGACCAATCAAGTTTTGGATTGTCTTGCATGGCCCCGCGGATGGCTTGGGCCATATCATTGATCACCACATCCACCATCAGATACATGCCCCGTCTATGCAGTTCGTTCGATAAATTTCGCAAATCATCCGATGTTCCAAAATGGCTATTCAAGGAATATAGGTTCTGCGGCCAGTACCCATGATATGCTTCGCCATATACAGTTTTGTCTGGAATATTCTCCACAACTGGTGAGATTTGCACCGCAGTAAATCCAAGATCCTGGATGTAGTCCAGCTTGTCGATGATCCCAGCCCAAGAGCCTCCGCAGTAATGATAGGGATTACAGGGGCTGTTAGAGGAGTTTTGTCGCGCAAAGCGATCCGTCATAATTTGCTACATGAAATAAGAACGAGTTAGCAAAATTTCACATACATAATGGATGGGGGCCGTACATATATGGACTTTTCTGTCCATTTTTCAGCTGAGGCCGCCGCAAGAGATGTACTAGTTAATAAGGCGAGCAGGGAGCCAATATAAATAGATCGTCCCATTGCCAATTCCTCTTGCCTTTTCGTATTCTTCTGTATTAGTGTATATTCTAACTTAATTGGAGAAAGGAATATTTTACACACTCTCTAGTGCAATTGTGATATTACGACCTCAGGTCATTCAAAATGGTGGCTATATGAAGACTTCGAAAATGAGGGTATCAGGGCAGTGATTATCAATAGACCAAAAAGTATAAAGACAAAGGAAGCGAAGGGAGCTATGTGAAATAGAGCTCTATAATTTGGAAAAGAAGGAAAAGATACTGTGGAAAGATAATTTATAGCCATAATATTTCCTCTTTACGTCGTCTCTCCCCTAGTCTGAATGTCTCTTCTAGACACCTGGGCTAGTCGTTTAGAAAGGGGTTTTAACGAGGAGAGGCTATCCCTGCAGTGTCAGTTCAAGGGTTATAAAGTCAAAAACATTGAATCCGTTGCTTTATAGCCCGTTGAAGCATGTCTATTGCCGAGTCTCGTGGGGTTTAAGGGGTGTCAGTGAAGTAAGGGGAGTCTAGATATCTGTAGGGGTCCCTGTTATGTTCATTTTCTCCGAAGAATACATGGGGATCTACATTGAGCTTCCTAACAGGAGGAATAGTGCGTAGTTAATTGTTGATCCTTTTAAGGCCGATAGCAAAGGGATCGTGGATGATGGTTCCAGGGTTGCGATGTCAGGAACAAGGATTATCATGCCTGAGGCATAAAGGCATCTACACCCCGTCGCGTCCTCAGGCAACAAACGAATGAAGGTCCCCAAACAAAGAATGACATCCACTGCCCCCTTTGTCCCTCCCCTCCTCCTTCCACCTCCTCCTCCCCTTACAGTCCTCAGAACTCTCCTTTCTACGATCTATCATTTGCGCAGGAGCTATCTTTCTACATGATTCAACATGGCTGATCTGTCCTCCGGCTGCGTGATCAATTTGACCGACGGTCGGCGGGCCACCGTTCGGTTTATTGGAACAACGCATTTTGCTGTCGGCGACTGGATAGGCATTGAATTGGACGAGCCTACGGGAAAGAATGACGGATCCGTTCATGGGGAACGTTACTTCGATTGCGAAAATGGCTTTGGCATGTTTGTTCGCCCATCTGCAATCGCCGTAGTTGTAGAGCAACCTACTCGAACGGCCAAACCACCTCCCAAGGCGAATCCTGCAGCAACTAGAGGCCGACCCCAAAACAGTATCTCTGCGGGCTCGGGGCTAAAAAAGATGGGCTCTATATCATCAATGAATCCAAAGCGACAGAGCGCCAGCCCCGCCAGCCCGACAGCTGCTCCAAAGAGTGCCGCGCAAAGGCTGTCTTTGAAAGTACGTTCTGATGACCGACGGACATAACTGGGGTATGCTTATTTTACTGACCTCTTCGCTATTAGTCTCCTATAAAGTCTCCAACAAAACAGTTGCCAGCTGCCTCCACACCTGTTCCAGGACGATCCTCTATTGGCGGCCCTGCACGACCAGCCATAGCTGCGCCCAAGGCTCGGCCTGTGGCCCCGAAGACTTCTATGGGCCCTCCTCCCCCCCCAACCACAGCAACCCGCGCTTCTCGAACATCTATATCTGGGCCCTCGACCCGAGTTAACAGGCAGAGTCTTCAAGGACTCTCTGCTCCCGCATCCGCTGCACTGAATAAGCGGCCAGTTCTTCGTCCAACTGCTCCCAATCGGGCATCAGAGGAAGTAGATGCCAGGGAAGCTGAAGCTCCAGTAGCCGATTATTTGGATACCCAATCTCTGGAGCTTGTTGATGTTGCCGAAATTAGGGACGAGGTTTCCAATATGTCAAAGCCTACCTTACGAGCCGTCACAAACCGTCCGGCGCCTCCAGGGGCTCCATCACCACGCCAAAACCAAAATAATGCCGTATCTCGGGAGCTTGATGAGCTGAAGACTAAATTAAAGGTCATGGAGAAGAAACGAGCTGAAGACCGAGAGAAGCTGAAGACGCTCGAAACACTACAATCTGAACGAGACAAATTTGAGGGGATTATCCAAAAAATGCAGGCAAAATATCAACCACAACAGCTCGAGATAGGTGAGCTACGGAAGAAACTCAAAGAATCTGAGGCAAGGCTAGAAGAGGTGGAACGACTCCAGGCCGAGCACGAGTCGCTCATGGAAATGGCGACTCTTGACCGCGAGATGGCAGAAGAAACTAGTGACGCTTTTAAGCACGAATGTGAAGCGCTGAGGACGAAAGTTGAAGAGCTTCAGCTAGAAGTTGATGTCCTTCGAGACGAGAACGAGGAACTTGGACAAGTTATGAGTCCTGAGGAGAAATCTAGCCATGGTTGGCTCCAGATGGAAAAAACTAATGAACGACTTCGCGAGGCATTGATTCGTCTTCGCGACATGACGCAACAGCAAGAATCTGAGCTAAAGGACCAGATTAAAGAACTCCAGCAGGACCTGGAAGATTATGCGGAGATTAAGTCTCGGTACGAGGCTACGAAAGAAAAATTACTCGTTTCCGAAAACAATGTCGAAGACCTTAAGCAGCAGCTTGAAACCGCTCTCGGGGCAGAGGAAATGATCGAAGAGCTTGCAGACAAGAATATGCGTTACCAAGAAGAGATAAATGAACTCACCGCTGCCATCGAGGACCTGGAAGCATTGAAGGAAATCAATGATGAACTTGAGTACAACCACATTGAGACAGAGAAACAGCTACAGGAGGAGATCGACTTTCGGGATACCCTCTTTAATGAACAAAGCCGAAAGATCTCCCAACAGGATGAAGTCATCGAGGATCTAGAATACACCTTGGTCCGTTTCCGAGAGCTAGTCTCAAGCTTGCAGGGAGATCTTGAAGATATGCGGGCTACCCAACAGATATCTGAAGCTGAAGCGACAGATCTTACAGCACGCTCCAGAGCCATGATGGATCTCAATTTAAAATTACAGGCGTCAGTTTCAAAGGCACAGACCAAGACAATTGACATAGAACTCAACCGTATGGAGGCGGAGGAAGCTATGCAGCACTTATCTATTCTAAAGCTATACCTCCCTGAGTACTATGATGATGAGAAAAACTCAGTGCTCGCCCTTCTCAGGTTCAAGCGTGTTAGTTTCAAAGCCTCTTTGATGAACAACACGATCCGGGAAATGATTTCGGAGCAGGCGTCAATATCCCCCGCATTGGAGGATTTATTTACGGCCCATGATGTCCTCGAGAAACTCCTATGGATAGCATCTCTTTGCAATCGGTTTGTCAATTACATTACTAGCTGCTCCGCCGAAAACTTTGTTAGCATTCAAGGATCTCTCTTCGAGTTGGAGCCGGTGGAGCGCACGCTGAATTTCTGGCTGGAAGCCTTGAAAAAGAATGAGCTAAACACAAAGAAGTGTGCCGTAGAGCTACAGAGGTCGATTGCTCTGTTGTCACATCTTGCCGAGACTCTTCTCCCAACTTCCTTGGAGTCTTTTGCGGACGAGCTCTGTATGCGCTCAATGTTGACGCAGTCTTATATTGATCACGCTGCCTCATCAATGTCACGACTTTTGTCATTGTTGCAGTCTAAGATCTCTGCTCCCGAGGGTAGTGACGAGGAGACCACATTTCTATTCAATCAATTTGACACCTTTGTATCCCAAGCTCGTGGCTTAAAGGTCGCTATGGGAAAAATCTATCGCTCTCTCGACGAATTACGTTCTCGATCTCTTGCTATTTCTCATAATGCTTCTGGGGCTTTTAAGCAAGCTGAAGAGGCAGCCAAAGATATCTCGGCTTTAGCTCGACAACTGGGAGAGAGCATTGTTACTCTGGTAAGTGATGAAAGTCGCACAGAGCCAGTATCTCTCCCAGAAATTTTGAAGATTATGTCCCAGATATCAGGGCTCTACATCCAGTCATCAGAAATAGGAAGTGATAGCAATGATGCTATGTCCTTCTTATTCAATATGCTGCGAAGTTTAGGTGGCACTTTAGAGGAACTTGCTTCTATTTCCTCCGACTTATCCATCACATCAGAGTTTGAAAAACGTCAATCACCCTGGATTGAGAGGTCGCACGAACTCAAGTTAAACAAAACAATCTCGCCCGATGCTGACGAAGAAATACGTCGTCTTCAAAACGCGATTCATGAAGCCTCCACAGCTCTTGGGGCGAAAGACAAGACAATAGAAGAGCAGGCAATAAAAGTAGAACTTGTTGAATCTCGAATGCGCGAAGCAAGCAAGAAGGCAGCCGCCGTGAAAGAGTTGGAAATTCAGATCGAAGAAATACAGGCCAACAAGTTAGAGCTAGAAGGAATTGTCGACAAACAGCGCAAGGATCTCCAAGCCGTGGAAGCAGAACGTGACGATATCAAGGCCCGATTTGAACGGGTTAAGCGTGCCTCCGGAACGACTGGAGCCACGACCACCGATGGAGTGGTGGTTGATAGTGCCATCTCCTTAGCCACCATGAGAGAAAATGAGGCCTTGCGTGCAGAAGTTCAAAGCCTTCAAGCCGCTGTACGGTTCCTCCGTGAGGAGAACCGTCGCACCAGCATTCTCGATCCTTATTCAGTGCAGAGATCATCAGAAATGCACAGCTGGCTAAATGTACCCCTCACACAATCAAAGGTAACCGCCCAGCGAGAAAAGACTCAACACACCGCTGCTGAGAGTCGAGATGTTCTCGCTCATCTTCTCAAATTAACCCAGAGTTCTAATATCTGTGACCTTAAATCAACGCATAATCGCTCTGGCTGGCGTCCGTCTAAAACCAAATACCGGTACCAAGTTCTTCAGCAACGTGAAAGTTTCGAGCACTGGGCCGAATGGAAGGAAACCGTTGTTGCCCAGGAACGGGAACAAGATCGTCTTGCTGCCGCCAAAAAAGAAAGACTTGCTCGTCAACATGCTTCGGGACATGTATCCCAGAATCTCCCCCGGAATCTAAGCCAGGGCGTAATTGGTCACATTTGGCAGATCCCCAGTATGGAAGAGGATAGCCGTAAAACTTCAGATCAGTCAATCGAGCCAGTCGTGGTTTCGTCTGATTAAATCGAGTCGCATCGGCTTACGTATCAGATACGAGTGCTTTCTGCCAAAAAGTGATAAGAAGCAAGATGAGGAATGAGAGGTGAAGTAATGGAATGATGGATATGCGAAAGGAGCGAAGGGAGAGAGTGGAGTATTGGGGGTGGGGGGAGACAAAGGAGATAGAGAGATGAAAGTCAAATTATACCAGGAATTGCGCTTTTCCATTACGAATGTCTAATGATATAGGTTGGCCTTACCTACCCACATATCACATATACCAATGTGCAACACTGCAAACTAAGACATATTATAATACCCTATAGGTCTGGTACCGAAATTTGTTTACTACCTTTTTCCCTTATTTGTTGTGCTTTTAATATGAAAAATGCAATATTATTTTTATGGGGGACATACATATGTATCACTCTGGAACTAGATTTGCTTATTTCCCCCTCTTATATGATGGCAAATGTAATTAACTTAAGTCTTAATCATGTATGTACCTTTTGTATTTCTTTTAGATTTTGTGTGGCTGAGAATAGGTACCTAGCAAAGGGGTGGTTGGGTAGTCAAGGACGATTAATTATTGAACATGCCTACATACCTATGGATTTTACTTTAAGACATGCTGGTGCTAGTTGAACTCTCTCACGAATCTGTCATTAAGGTAAACGGCGCATCCATTGTAGAGATATGAAAATGGCCTGGAAAATAGTAATGATACTTTCAACATGCATGATGGTTGATAAATAAATAGTATCGTAACAATAGTATGAACATTAGGACTTGATTTCAAGATGCAGTGTGGGGAAAACAAGACAGAAGAACGATTGAAAAGAAAAAGAGCAACGCCGGCTAGATGTGTTCTTGTGGAAAAAAGAAAAAATTATGACTTAAAAAGAGAAAATAAAATAGAATAAAATAAAAATAACAACAAGTGAAAAAAAAAAAATAAAAATAAATAAATAAATAAAGCGTAGGAAGATAGATGCAAGGGTGAGAATTAATTCCTAATTCCTGTTGATGTTCGACGAGAGATTTATACAACTTTATAAAGGAAAATTGAGCAAAAAAACTGTCATGTCAGCCTGGTAGTTTACAAGTTACCAGAGAGGACGGCTTCAGTGGCTGTAAAGACTGTCCGTTAGTATTGAAAGAAAGAAAATGAGTTAAATAAGATATGATAATTACCTGAATTAATATATGGGCGCTTCGAATCCAGATTAACCCCAAATCGTTTCTCCAATTCTTGCTTTATGCTCTTCTTCGTTACGGTCATCAAATCCGCGGTGCGGAGGATGTCACGGATCTCGGATAGAATCGCATCATCGCTAGGTAAATTAGAGAGATCCTCCATTTCCATGTCTAGGTGGCGACTCATCATCTCCGAAGGAGCCAAGGACATGCGGGAACTATAGCGAGGAAGTTCAAGTTGAGACATTGGGCGCGAAGCGGGGAATGCATACTCGGATTGCATAGGGTGATAGGATTTGGTGCCGTAGGAAATGCCGGATATTTCAGACCGATCATCGCGGGATGTCTGCGCTTCCCAGAGCTCTGCTTGGTATTCTTCCCATCGCTTTTTGGGAATGGAAGCCGGATCAAATTTTCCTTCATCCGAAATAATGACCTGCCGACCCTTTTCACCTGTGATAACGCGAGTATTTCCCCAGGTGAAGTCGTCCATATGCCAGAAAGAATAGAGAGGGAGAGCTAGCGAATACACAGGCATGGCAATGATATAAATGAGCATCCATCCAATCATATCCCACTTGCGACGAAGGATGAAGATAATACCCTGCAAGCCGTAAATAGCCGCTAGAAGAATGAATGAAGTATAAGGGATTGTAGAAGTGTCCCGGACAATCCAAACAATCAAGTAGATGATATAAGCGATAGTGACTGGCATGATGACAGTGCTGAGAAGATCAATAAAGACAATGAATCTCATACTGAAGCAACAGAAACCACATAGCTGCTGGAGTGGGATCAGCTCGATCAAATTGTGGACAGTGGAATTGATCCAACGACGACGTTGGGAAAGCAGCACGGCCCAGCTCTCAGGGGCGATAGTCCAGGCCTTGGCGTTAAAGATATATTTGGTTTTGTATTTTGGGTGGAACTTCAACAGCAGGGTCGTCAGGTAACGATCCTCTCCGAGATGCAAAAGGTTTTTCATGTGAAGTGTGTCAACGCGGATTTCAGAGTAAGCTTCAATAATTTCTTTGCTAACGAAAAGCGGCTTTCCACTCTCAGCAGATCGAATACGGTACATCGTGAAGCATCCCGGTAAGCAAGTAACAGACCCGAAAAGACTTTCAAAGGCTTTAGTAAGGTTGTGGGAAATGTAGTATTCATAGACTTGTATCATAGTCACGGCAGAGGTTTTGGCGTTAGTCAAGGCAGTCTCACCACAAACCCCGATGATACGAGTATCATTAAGGAATGAGGAAACCATACGCGTTGCAGCATCTTGAGCGACGACCGTATCTGCATCAACCTGTAGGATAAACTCGTAGAATGTGGGGTTAACACCAATTATGTTGCGTATTTGGTGGTGCATCTCTAGCTCCATTGGACTCATGGGGAGGTTGTAATGAACACGGTTCAAGAACCGCATCAGAACCATCTGCGAATCACGCTTTCCTCTATTACCGGGGCGTGAGACCTCTGAGGGCTTTCCAACCTTCACGACGACAAGGAATGGCACAATATGACCTTGAACTTCATATAGGCCCGAATAGATTTTGCCCATATTGTGTTGCTTCATACCCTCACCTAAACTTTCAAAGCTAAGTGGTTCAGGGTCGACGGATTCAGGAACACCAAGAATATCTAAAACGATCCGAGGAGTCGGGCGATCATTGCCTTGTCCAATAATCATACCATCACAAATGACGACAAGGAGCTTGCGCTTGTCATCATATCGCATGCGGGCCATTGAGTCAATGGCACGCCGAAGAGACTCTTCATCCTCCGTGTAAGCTGGGACCTGACAGATGATAAACTTATCGAGGTTTTCGGGAATATTCTTCTTGCCGAACTGTAAGGCGGCCACGAATTTAAAGACGACAACCGAACAGATGAGAACAGAAATCGCCAGAATGAAGTAACGCGCAAATTGACACTGAGCAGAATTACGAGTGTCTACATGCCCGACGAAAAAGAGGTTATTCAAGCACAACTCCATGCGAGAACGCATTTCATGGCTGATAGGTAAATTTTCCCAGTACTTTGTCAAGTCTTGACCTGCCAAAGTTTGGAATAAGTCAACCACGAGTTGATCTAGGAAATCAGTGTCAACTCCCGCAACTGGCTCGCCATCTTTATCCAGAGCCCTGCGACCGCCAGCGATATATGTAGTTAAATCGTATACTTTGCCATCAATGCTTGCGATCTTCTGTTCCTTCTCAGCAAGGGTCTTCATATACTGTGAACTATAGCCAATGTAGCCTTTGAGATAATTTGCTTTAAGGAAAACCATCTGTTCATAAAACCAGTCGGGTCGAAAGTCATTTGTGAAGTATCGGAAGTCATGGTACACTGAATTGGGGTCTATGTTACTAACGGCAGTCACAGACCCAGTGATATTTGTCGGCTTATAGTCGAGAGTTACATATTCACTAACCGTCCCAGTCGTGCCTTGGCACAAGGCAGAAACTTGGACCGGAAAGAGGTTTGTTGCATCTCTACCGGCATAATTTTCCAATGCTGAGTCAGGAACGATGCTAGGATAGTGGGCTGGGATGAATTTCTCGAGATCGAAAACGACACCTCGAATGGCAATGTATGAGCTATGACCATTTTTACCGTCGTGAGAAGATAACTCAGCGGCTGAATAGACGTGTTGTGTGGGACAAATCAAAGCAGGAAAGCCGACGATGATGAAAACAGCGATGCCACAACTAAACCAGATAATCAAATTGATGGCGAATTTTTCACGCCAAGCAACTTGCACATCTTTCCGTTTCATCCGACCAAAGATACGAATAGCGAAGTTAGGGATATAGAACGTCAGCAGCCATACGATAGCCATCCAACGTTTGCGGCTGCCGGAAACTATGGTCTCGTCGACTTCCTCCATTTGCTTCTCATTGCCTTTCTCTAGCATCTGCTGCCGAGTTTCAAGATTTCGGAACATGTCCCCTGAGTTGAATGCAGAGCCTCCGGCTTCAGAACGTCCATCGAAGTCACGGCTGCCATTTGATCCCTGTTTATCATCCCCATAAATGTATGCGCCAGGCGAATGGTCTGCAGCGTTGAGAAGGCGAACTTTCGAGTCCGTGAATGCGGCGCTTCGGGGATGAAGCAAGCCATCGCTGCCATCATCGCCGCCGGCAGGAAAAGATTGAATAACACGCTCTCCTACTCGAGCAAGGTCTGCCCAGCACCGTTCGCTAAGGAAAACGCCAGTGCTCCCAACCCTTGCTTCATTTCCTGGCCATCTTTTCTCGTCTAAAACCACCTCCGACTTTTCCTTGTCACTACCAACCACAACATTGCCGATCTCAGCCAGGCCAAGGAATTCAGCAAACGGGAGGAACACACTAAAATCAGCATTTCGAAGTCGTTGGCTGATCTCGGCAATTCCAAATGTCTGCATTTGGGCTCTCACGCACTTGCTATCAAATTGGTTTGCGATTCGTCGATCATTCGGCTTCAAACAGAAGACAAAATAAGGATTTAAATTCGATGAGCTCAAGCATTTGCTCACTATGTCAAGGGAAGATAGAAACTGGCCAGCGGCGCCCTGCATGCCGCCCATAACCATCCCATTTTTCCGTCTAGATGAGTTTTTGGCTGAGCTATCTGCTTGACTTTCTGACTCTTCTGGGTCTTCCGTGACAGTTGCATCGAAAGTGAGTCGAGATGAGGGGCTCGCCTTTCGTCTGGCCATGCTGGGCATTCGTAGCGGCTTGGAACTTACTTGAGCTTGCATAATTGCGCTCTTCTCTCTCGGGTGGGTCACAGTTTGCAAAGCTTCCTGCCCAAAAAGTTCTCGAACAAAGTCACTCCGAGTAGACCTCATGAGATTCATCAGGTCACCAGAAATAACCTCTCCATTCTCCTCAAGCAATCCAGCAACTGCATAGTCAACTTCGCCGGCAAAATGTTTCACGGTAAATGCCGTGCGGGCATTCTGTGATACTCCGAAGGTAGACCCAGAACTTCCCGTAGAGATTGCCGGGTTCTTGCCTTCAAACCGTCTTTTCACGGAGTCTAGGAATTGGGCATCCGTTCTCCCACGGCGAGTCTGGTCGTCGAGTATACTTAGCAAACCATTGCCTTGTTTCAATAACCCGCGAACGGCATCTGTATTGTCAAAGTAGCTCGTTGCAGGCACGACCACCTCCTCGCGCTCTAGCATGTCAGCCTTTCGGTCGAAGAAAGACCGTAAACAAAAGTTGTATAAGGACTCGATGGCAGCATTGTTCAGAAGCTGGTCCAGCGAAGAGCCGGTAGAGCAAGCTTGCGAGAATCCTGGGAAGTCGACGATTGACACCGTGTTAGCGACACTATCTTCCGCTGCACAGATTCGCTGGTTCACATTCTCAATAACGTAGGCCACCAGGAGGGAATATAATATTCGTGAAAGTTCGTCGGCACTTTGTCTAGCGCCCTTGGGATCAAGCATCACTGTCACCCGCTCCCGATTGATCGTCTTAGTACGGTATCCGAAACTGGTTTCAAGTTCCCCAACACCGAGGCCCAGAAATGCAGCGATTATCGAGAGAACATCCTTATTTTTTACAATCGTGACTGTTTCACCACCCTCGTGGGAATATCCACCAGATTCCTCTGCACCAGTAGTTGTAGCATTTCCCGTGGCAAATTCGAGTTGGCCAATATGGAGGATTGCGGCCAATATTTGACAGATTTCAGCAATTTCACTTCGGGGGAACTCTAGCTTCCTTAAGGCAGTTTTGAAGTGTTGGAATCCCTCCCCATCATTGATTCCAACCTTGAGTTGAGTTGGATGACCCAAATATCTCCATCTTTTGTGGCTTACGGATGCGGATGATAGCTTACCACCACCGCTCGTAATATGAACAGGACTGTCCAATCCTAGATGCGCCTTCTCTGCAGCACTTGTCCCGGCGAGAAGGTAGTAGAGAACGTGAAAGCTTCGTTCACCGGTTGGGACAGAAGCGATACGGCTGCGCTCTAATCTATGGTCGATTATCTTGCCACCGATCAAGGTGGGATTAAGGGAGGAGGATCCATCGTATTGTAACTCCAAGAACAAACCAGCCTTCGAGGCAGTTGGTGTGGTCAGGGACTTGGTCGTGGTGAGAGTATCAAACAGAAATGCAGCATACGAAAGTTTTGACGATAGCGGGGTTGATGAAAACGAGAGGAATGAAGATAGCAAGTGTGAACGAATGGTAGTTTTCCCTGCGCCACTCTCTCCTCTGCACACACACACGTTAGATAGCCGCTTAATCGCGGGGTAAAGGGAGAAAAAGAACAGTGCTTACAGGAAAACAATGGCCTGGTTCTCCCCGCGAGCACCGAGTCGAGTAAAGGCGCGTCTGGCAAGATCCTCTGCCTCCCCCATAACACTACCTTCTTTGCCGCCATCAGGACCCTTGGACGATGACGTATAGGTGTTGATACTGATTAATGCTTGCGATGAAAGTCGGGCGGTTGGAAGACCAACATGGAATCTACATAAACAATCGGTTAGCTAGCCTTACAGACTGCTTTTGAAAAAAGTTTGAAAAATAATGGCTCTATACCGGCTGGCTAGATGTGCTGTCAGATGAGTGTCTGATTGCAGGTGTGATGGCAGCGAGGGGAGGGACGACTGCGCATGGGATGGGTTTTGTCCCGCGGGTGCAGGTCCAACCATGGTGTCGAAAACTTGACCCTGAGGGATAGTAGACAACGAAAAGGTTATGCAGAATCCTCTAGATGGATGACCCTGGTGTTGACTCTTATGTCGAATTAGATAAAAGGTTCTTGATTTATCAAGGCCTCAAGTAACCTCAGCTATTTTCGGATGAAGAATGTTGAGCAGCCTTGGATTGCAAATTCCTAACGACTAAAGGATGATGAGTACATTGCCAACACAAAGACGATAAACTTGATCAGCAAGTAGAAAATGAATATTGATTGCTGAAAATATAGATGTAGCGAGAGCAATCTGGGATAGCGAATGACTTTTTGGATAGAGTGAAGGAAGAATAAAAAAAGATCCTCAAGAGCGATTGTTGATGGTGAGAGAGAACTAAGAATGAAGATCAAATGCGATCACAAGGTGATTATGATTAAGATCGAAGTATAACGAAAGTCAAACGAGATTTAGATGGGAGGGGAAAGAACAATTCAATTTGGAGGAGGATAGAGATAAAAAAAATTATAAAATCAAAAAGCAAAAGAATAATCACAACACGACAACAGTAGCACCAACAAGAAGACTGGACAACAATCGATGGGCAGTTTTCACTGGGATCAGCTGTGATAAAGGGTGGAGGGAAAAAGCCCGCCCGCAGCACTTTTAGTTACTTGCACTAGCTGTATGTCTGTCTATACCGTCAGTTAATTACGCTTACGCTTTGTTTTTTTAATTACTCCAATACTAGGTAATACACGGTTGTCTGGCAAGGAATCTCGTGCGACACCCTTAACACTTGTATTTATTTTCGGGTGGTCCAACTACAAACAGTCTGAGTTTAGTTGGTTTAGCTTGTTTTAGGACTGTTTGTTTTTTTTTTTTTCCTTGTCTCTTTCTTATTACTAATGATTTGAAAGTGGGTATTTTTGGGACACAGTAGTATCAACGGTGATAACCGACGACGACCCAGCAAGTAAATACAAATAATAAGGGTTCCAATTTCGATGAAGAAGGGACCTGAAAAGAGTTTGGATGGGTCGCGAGGTCGGCCGGTGGATTTTGATTTCTACTGGAAGGAAAACCACCGCGTCCCTGTAAGGTACCCAAACTCAAAGGTACCACCAAGTGACCAACCTATTATTATCGATAGATAGCACTGGAACCAAAATAACTTGGTTCTGACTCAGAAGAATGTACCGTGGGTCGTGATCAACGGATATTCTGTGACGAGAGAGAGTGAGAGGCTGAGAAGATGCCAGGTCAACACCTTAGGCCACCATGATAGGAACCCATATCATCAGAAGATGCAGTGAAAAGGGGGCAGGAAATGTACATAAATCTTTCACAAATATTATAAATTATAGCGCTACAGAGAAGAAAGCGATGAGCAGGGAGTAACTTGAAATCTGATCAAATCAGTATAATAATGACAATCATCTAGCGCCACACATTAATAGTAAAGGGGGTCAATCCACTATTGTTCTTTCGGAACTTCTCTTCTCGGAGCATGGAAACGGGCAAATTCAATAATGTTCATAGGCCGCATCATTATTTGTTATAGGTCATAATTATGATCATGATCTGCATTTGTTCCCGTCCTAACCTGGTAGCTTGAAAGAGGGGGCGGGAAAAGACGAGATTTCGATAAAAACTTTTTAAAACGACACTCAAGTCCCTAGATATGCAACTTTTTGCTATGAAGTTTTACACTTTGCAGATGTTCAATAATGATTATTAGAAAGGGGGGCCAGCAAACCGAAAAAGCAAAGAGAGAACGGACGAAATTCTCTAGGTGGAACTAACTGTATCCAAAAGGAAGTTTTTTGGTACTCCGTCCAATTCCAAGTGGATCGATCATTCGATCTGTTAGTATTATTAAGGTGTGGAACTACTTCGGGTCGGGGAGCTGACTTAGGTCCCTTTATCAAAGGGACAAAGGGACAGTTTATTTATTTCAGTACTAGTAAATACAAAGCACTTCCCGAATGTAAAAAGAAAAACGGTAGAGAAAGCAAGCGAAAGTTTTCAGAATTGATGTAAAGAAACGCCATTGAAGAAAAAAAGAATAAAAAAAAGGTTCTTATTTGTGAGTATTTTTACATCGCTGTTTCAGGCCCCCGTAGCCACTGAGATTCTGAGATATTGTAGGGTTGGCTAGAACTTTCTACGGTCGGCAGGAATAAAAATAACAACACTGAGGCAACCAAGAATGTACAGCTGCATGGCCTTGCTCGGTAACATATGACAGCTTCCATTCCTCCAGTGTCTGGAAATAGCATAAGAGAAAGTATAGCCTAATAAATGGTGGCAAGCTGGACAACAGCCATTGGCTTTGGGTGAGACATAGTGTCTGGTTGACCCACGAAGAAAAGCCCTTAGTTAGTACAGGGCCGGGGGACTGCAATGTTGTGCGGGTGAGACAGTATGTGCCAATTATAGGGTTCGCCAAGGGTCAAATGTCATGATCTGCTTACTCTGATTGGCTATTCCAAGTTTCTCCTCTGTACTTTGCCCCATCTTGAGGAAAAACAATAAATACCGTACCAACCACATGCGTTCTGTCATCTATGTGCTAAATCACTTTTCAAGAGATTTTGCCATTGTCTCTCTTTTTATTGTTGTCATATCTGTTAACCATCATTAGATAGAGGGTTGAGAAGGAGCTAGGAAGACCTTTTTTAGGTGGGTGATCTGGAAAACCTGAGTTTACTAGTTCTCCTTCTCAAGGACTCTCCCAATAATTGGAAGAAAAAAGCTGTGGTCACACAGAGTTGAGACTATATTGACTAGATAATTTTTTATTCTCAAGCCGGCTAGTCTTTGACTAGTATCAGCCCTTGTAATGCTTCAAATTTTTGTAGTCATGGGTGTCCCTCGTTAGTCAAGATCCTTACCAATAAGAGTTAAGGGAAAAGGGGAATAAAAAATCACTTGAAACAACAAAGCATCTGTTTGTTGGCAACCGGGGTAATTTTCATACCAGTAATATCAAATTCCCAATACAGCAAAGTATACCATAACTTACTCCGTGCGCCAAAACAACCAATGCAAGAACCACGCTGCATCACCAATACTCCTCGCTTTTCTCTCCATTTTGTCTTTCGCTCTGCTTTGTCTACTGTCTCTCGGCTTCAATTTTTTTTTTTTTTTACTTTCTTCGTTGATACTTTACTTTTTTCTAGTCTTTTTTTCTTAGTTTGCACCTTTATTTGCCTTTCGCTTTGCATAAAATATTTTCTTTCCCCATTTTAATCATAATCCTAGGTTTGCGGGCATCACTCGTTTGCGATCTCCTTCCCTTACACTCGCTTCCAAAAGGTTAAGAAGCAAAAAAGAAGAAAAGAAAGAGGGAAAAAAAATAAAAATAAAATAATAATAAGACAGTAGGAGACAGAAAGGAAATCAGCTTTCCCAGGCTCCTATTTCATTATTTCTTCCACGAGTTTCGGCCTCGTTTCTACATCAGCAAATCAATCTTGAACTCAACTGTCATTTGAAAATTTCTCCCCTCATCGTCTCAGTCGCTTAGGACATTGCTAGCCTCGTACTTTGATACTACACGTTATTTGGACTATATATCAAAGGGTTGTGCAAGGGTACTTCCTCATGCGTTAATACGGGCAGTTTTGACGCTCGCTACATTCCTGGGGACTTCTGCGAGAATTTCCTAGTCAATCTCATTCACCCCTTTCTTTTCGTTGTTTTACGCGCAACATAGAAACTATGTCGAATCGTTTTTCTGTTTACTCAACTCAGTCTGGGCCCGCGGGTGCTCGGCCTTCAAACGGCCAGATCTCTACCACAACTTTGTTAAATGCATTGCACGGGCATTACACTTCGGGGCAACCATATCAACTAGATGCGGGGTCAAGCTTGGTGGTCAATACCTGGTTGACTGCTATCCAACCAACTCCTGATGGCCACAGTGGAGGCACAATTGATCGTGAGATTGCGGTTAGAGCATGGGAACACGCAAGGCGAAGAGCCGAAGATGGATGTATTGTTTTATGGTTAGTACCTATTCAGTTTGGAGTCAATGCTGACTTTGTGTGCTGACTGGCGGGAATAGCTCAACTCATCAATCTACTCCATCCCTGTTAGAACCATTTTTAACAGCCCTTCCTCTCGCCACGCCGAATATCACTTTTGTGGCCCTCTCGGCGCTCAAGCCTTTCCTTACTGCTGTCACATCATTTAATCCCTCATATTCTCTATACTCTGCGCTTTCCGCTTGCTACACTTTTACTCTCAAGGGAGATGTTACATCACTTACATTAGCACTATCAACGTCCGGTATCAATGTCCGCAAGGGACTGCTTGATATCCCAACAGAGCCTGGATACCGCGCCTTTGACGTGTTCTACTATCTCCTCACATCCGCATCCACTCAGGCGGAGCGAGAGTTTCTAGATCTAAAAGATCCTTCCGAGTACGCTCTTCTCAAAAAATCCGGCACATACTCTCCTCCATCGTATCTCCCAACTGCCGATGATACCGCCGCAGCCGAAGATTTCAGGAATGCTCTCAAGGCCATTGGTATTAAAGGTGCTTCCCAACGAGGCCTTTTATCTGTTCTCGCTGGTCTCCTCAAGTTAGGGAATGCAGCCGGGTTTCTTGTTGATCAAGAAGAACTCGAAGAGGCATGTGAAGACGTTGGCGGTCTACTAGGCTTAGATCCAGAAGTTCTACTACACAAGTTCTCCACTGACGAGCGGGAGGTTCTAATTAGTGGTGTGTACGAGGCTCTAGTTGACTGGGTTATTAGTAAAGCCAATGAAGCCATTGCGAGCGAGCTCCAGGAAAATGATCATAGCGCCAGCGGAGGCTCCGGCCGGGGAGGTCAGTGGACAGATGATGATACCGTTAGCATAACTGTGCTTGATATTCCAAGGCCTGCATTTGGGAAGGCGGTTGCTTTGAGAAGCGTCTTTGACGATACCCTTGGAATTAACGCGGAAATGAAAGAAGACGGTGTTTCTGTGCCTCCAGTTCCTCAAACAATCACTGCAGAAATGGCGGCTGCAGTGGCACAATTTGAATCCGATCTTGGGATGACTATGGATACTACACGGGAATACGAATTGGGGAAGAGACAGGATGTTTTGGAAAAACTTGGGTTTGATGTTGATGCGGACTCTTTTCTTCGCCAAATCCTTCTTCCAGTTGATGGCGAAGGAATTACCGTTGGAAAGAGAGGTCGCTTTGATCTAGCCAGCACCCTTGGTAGTAGCAGGGTTTGGCACCATATATCCATCCACCCAAGCGATGATCTACCCGAAGCTTTCAATAGATCCATGCCGACCTCAGCTTGGTCTGCCGCCGTCGTATCTCGGCAAATACGTGAATGGAGGCTTGCGGAATGGGCAAACCGTCGTTTGAAGCAACTCGACTTCACGGCTGACTTCGACGTAGACGAGTTTGTCAGCAGATATTCTCGACTTGGTTGTGCCGATGGCAGGGATGGCGTTGAAAACTGGCTGATGGAACGTGGGTGGACAAACGGGGATGCTTTCGTCGGCCACCAGCGAATCTGGATAAGAGAAAACGCGTGGTGGGAAGCAGAGACAATGCTTGATCTAAAGCCTGAACAAGCGTCAACCCCCGGACCCTTCATGTATAGCAATACTATACTAGATCCTGGTGTTCCAGCCTATCAGGCTAATCCTATGATCGAGTCACCCAGCCTCCTTAGCAGTCGTGACAACCTTGTGAACAGGCAGAGTACTCTAGCTCCAAGTTTCCATGGAGGCGCCAAGTCAATCGCACCTAGTGTTCCTCAGACGATGAATGTTGTGGGAGGCGATTATGGCCTCGGCACGAAGGGTGATGATCGGAAATGGGAACAAGTCTACTATGACGGCGTCGGTGCCTTTGACCCTGAGACTGGCCAGCCTAGGCATATTGAAAAGAGTGAAATCACTTTTGGAAGGCGTGCTTGGACTACTTTTGTCTGGGCTCTTACTTTCTGGATCCCATCATTCGTTCTTCGCTTCATTGGACGAATGAAACGACCAGATGTAAGGATGGCTTGGAGAGAAAAGCTTGTTCTTGTCTTCTTAATTCTTCTTTTCAACGGTATTGTCTGCTTCTATATTATTGCCTTTGGTGACTTACTTTGCCCAAATAAAGACAAAGTTTGGAATGAAAGGGAACTTTCCTGGCACGCACAGGATAATGACTTTTATGTCAGCATCCACGGGAAAGTCTATGACATTTCCAAGTTTTGGAAGATTCAACACAGTGATATGACAGGATTCGAAACCACTGCATCTCAAATGGACTTTGCTAGGGGTCAAATTTTGGATCCATACTTTCCTCCTCCTCTAACTAGGTTTTGTTCACCATTTGTTACGGAGCAGAGGGTGGTTTTATCGTATAATGATACCGCAGCAACACAAGCCAATCCTTTGGCTATTCATAACAATGGACCCTATCTCCAGCCGGATGTGACTACAGCTCTTCACCAGATCACATGGTACGAGCAGATTTTTCTACCAAAGATCAGAGAATACTACAAGGGAGACCTTGTCTGGACAAGAGATGCCGTCACAAAGCAAGCAAACGCCGATAATCGACAGTGGGTAATCGTGAATGAAACTGTTTATGACCTGACGGACTATTTCTACACGATCGACAAAGTGCATAAAAATGACCCAGTCTTTGAATACCTGCCATCAAGCTTGACAGACCTTTTCAAAAACTACCCCGGTACAGATGTCTCGAGTAAATGGCAAAACACACAAAATTTCACAGATGCACAAAATTGCCTTGACTATGTGTTCAATAAAGGCAAGCTGGATTTCCGTGATAGTCCGAGATGTACTGTGAATAATTGGATTTTGCTGGCCTTCACAATTCTAATTTGTTCGGTCATTCTCATCAAGTTCATTGCTGCTCTCCAACTCGGATCTAAACGCCGGCCCGCGCCACAAGACAAGTTTGTCATTTGTATGGTGCCTGCCTACACGGAAGGCGAGGATGCACTGCGGAAGGGTCTTGACTCGCTCACAGCACTTCAATATGATAACAAGAGAAAACTTATCTTCGTTATATGTGACGGCATGATCGTTGGTGGTGGCAATGACCGGCCAACACCGAAGATTGTTCTCGATATCCTTGGGGTTGATCCGAAGATCGACCCCCCCGCATTGCCCGTCAAGTCAATTGGCCAAGGCAGCGACCAGCTTAACTATGGAAAGGTGTATTCCGGACTCTATGAGTATGAGGGCAATGTAGTTCCATATGTTGTCGTGGTTAAGGTTGGGAAAGAGTCCGAGCAGAGCAAGTCCAAACCCGGTAACAGGGGTAAACGTGACTCTCAAGTTCTTCTTCTTAACTTCCTCAACCGTGTCCACCACCGTGCGCCGATGTCACCTCTCGAACTTGAAGTGTTCCATCAAATCAATAATGTTATCGGTGTTGATCCCGAGCTTTATGAGTACTGTCTGATGGTCGATGCTGATACGAGTGTGCGAGAGGACTCTCTCAACCGGCTAGTTGCAGCTTGTGCTAACGATGCGCGAATCGCTGGGATCTGTGGTGAAACCAGTCTTCAGAATGAGGAGCGAAGCTGGTGGACAATGATTCAGGTTTATGAGTACTACATCTCACACCATCTGGCAAAAGCTTTTGAATCCCTATTCGGGAGTGTCACATGTCTTCCAGGATGGTATGCCCTCACTTTCTTAGTAAATTCCTTTGCAGCAAAATGTGTTCTAACTTGAGTAGTTTCTGCATGTATCGTTTACGCACCGCGGACAGGGGTCGACCATTAATTATCTCTGATAAGGTTCTCGAGGAGTATGCTGACAACAATGTTGACACACTTCACAAAAAGAATCTGCTCTCTCTGGGTGAAGATCGTTACCTTACCACGCTGATGACAAAACATTTCCCAACTATGTCTTACAAATTTATTCCCGATGCGTATGCCAGCACTGCTGCTCCTGAGACATGGTCCGTTCTTCTGTCGCAGCGTCGACGCTGGATCAACTCGACAATTCACAACTTGGTAGAATTAGCAGCTTTGAAGGATCTTTGTGGTTTCTGCTGTTTTAGTATGCGCTTTGTTGTGTTGGTCGATCTTCTTGGAACAATCATCCTTCCAGCCACATGCGTTTATCTAGGTTATCTGCTTTATCGGGTGGGTAGCCATACAGGTCCTTTTCCCTTGATCTCCATTATCATGCTGGCTGGTGTGTATGGTCTCCAGGCAATTATCTTCATCTTGAAGCGTCAATGGCAACATATTGGATGGATGATCATCTATTTGTGCGCGTATCCCATCTACAGTTTCGTTCTGCCTCTGTACTCGTTCTGGAAGCAAGATGATTTCAGCTGGGGTAATACCCGTGTCGTCATCGGGGAGAAGGGCTCCAAGCGGGTTGTCGCCGTGGAGGATGAACCGTTCGATCCGCGCAGCATCCCTCTCCAGCGCTGGGACGACTACGCCCTTGCCAACAATCTGCCTGGGCGTCGAGGTGACTTTGGCGTTGGGCAGGAGAAGGCATTCGCCGGTCGCTACGGCGATGAAATGGCTATGGAAATGGACGATATGCATTCCAACTACTCTTCCGTGAAACCTGCATCGACGATTCTGACCGGGTTCCATGGTCAGGGTCGAGGGGTCAGCCCTTACATGCCTCCGCAATCCCCGGCACCATTTGGCGGAAATATGCCCGGTAACCGGAACTCGCACATGTCAAGCTTCTCGAGATATACAGACATGCCACTCCAAGGCGGTCCCCAGACAGCTTCCAGACATCTGTCTGTGGGCAATCTCAGTCAGCTCCAGGACAGTGGAATGACTAACCGACACAGTGTCGGCCTGATGCAGAGCACTGATAACCTTCTTGGTGCTCCGCGCCGTAACTCACGAAGCCCTGTTGGTGGGTTCAACGGCACCTCTCGTCCTGCGAGTGCGTTTGACTTCCGTGGGGCTGGAAACGGGCCTGATGAGATGGCTATTGCAGAGGCAATCCGGGGATGTTTGGCGGAGGTTGATCTAGACACAGTAACTAAGAAACAAGGTTTGTCTCCCTGCTCCCCAAAACTTGCTTTCCAAAATAATCATATCTTTCAATTCTTTTTTATATCATTGACTAATCCAAATATTTTATTAGTTCGTGCATTGGTCGAGCAACGACTTCAAACAACATTAACAGGCGATAAACGCGCCTTCCTCGACCGACAGATCGATACCGAGCTTGCGAACATGTGATTATCTTGATTCTTTTAATAATAATGTAGTAAATCATATCTTTCATATTCATTTGCTTAGCAGTGGAGGAACAACAAAGTTGCTTTCGGCATGCATGGCGTTGGATTTGTTTAATAATTTCCTTTGAATTCTTTCCTAGGCATTCAGCGTTATGTGGATGATGTATAGCGATACACATAATATTTTTTTTTTTACAAAAATAATCAATTTACTTTTACATATTGTGAAGAATCTTTTTCTAAATAGTAGTGCGGGGGTAGCACATGACATGTCATCTCTCGCCTTCTTATCACCAGCCCCTCTTCGCTATCGACTATCGTCGTAATAAACAATAGATCAATTGGAACCTCAGCACTGATCGATATTGATTGATAACCAGAAAAACCGACCACCAACCAGACCCAGCAAGAAATAAGAAAGGAAAGACAAAAAGTAAGAATGTCGACACCACCACAACCACAACCAACATCCCCCTACTCACCCTCCTCCAACACTTCCGCTACTTCATCCTCATCAAACCCGAACCCAAACACAGAATCTTCCGACCACACTCCCCCAAAAATGAGTAAAGAAGCCATCGAAGCCCAAGCGGCATTTACAGCATCCCTCCGCTCCGTCGGCGCCAACTACGAGACCGTACTCCGGGATCGTGCGCGCACGCTCCACGAGAACGCCGCATCAGTGGAGAAACAGAAACGAGAGTTAGCCCGGACGACGGCAGAGCTGGCACGGCAGAATGAGGGGTGGGAGAAGGTGGCGGAGCAGGCGCGGGTGGGGTTAAAGGAGATCGGGGACGTTCAGAATTGGGCGGAACTCTTGGAGAGGGATCTGTTGATTGTGGAGGAGACGGTGAGGTTAGCGGAGGAGAGGGAGATGATGATGGTTGTTGAAGAAGGGGAGGAAGAGGAGGATGAAAATGAAGAGGAAGTGGTAGAGGGGGGGAGGAGAGGAGCTGGGGTTGGGGTTAGGGTTGGGGAAGGGGATGAGAATCATGAGGGTCATAATGGATTGATGAATGGCAAGAAGATGAAGAAGGATAAAGGTGAAGAACAGGAATCTGTGGGGAAGAGGAATAGTGGCAGTGGTGGATGGTTTAGTTGGTGGTAATTTCAAGAGAGATAAATGGCCCTGAGAGGACTCTCTTTAATGATTGATGATGATTATGAAATTCAAATAAACATCCAATTTTTGTAAGTTTTATCTCTTTCTGTGTTTGTTTGTATGGCATTATGATTATATACAGCAAATATATGTGTATCCAAAACACAGATGCAAAAATAAATAAATAAAATAAAATAATCAACCTGTATCAGAGTCCTGGGCTTGACGAACTTCATCAAAATACTCTTTCCAAATATCCATATCCAACCGATCTGGCATATCATCTTCATCTCTGTACTCATCCCATTCATCCCACGCTCCCAAACTCATCAAATGTCGCATCGTCGGTCGTCCATGTGGACAATTCCACGGCTTATCAATCTCTCCCATATTACGCACCACTTTCTGCATCTGTCGATGGGTCAGATTCTTTCCAATCATGATACTACTTCGACAAGCACGCATCGCAAACATCTTGCGAACTTTACTCGGTCGCGGGATATCCCTATCCTCCTTCAGTGAGGAGGACTCAGATAATAAGACAATTAATTCCTCGAGATCCCGCACGTCAAACACAACTTCCTTGCTCAATGGGAGCGAGAGCAGACGACATCGACGGCCAATGGGCTCATCCCCGCTGTCGTCAACGTCGACTACGAAGCCATTCTTCTCTAACGCAATCTGGTTCTCAATAACAATCTCCTCTTCCACAGCTGTCAGATCGAGTCTTTTGGGCTGCACAAGGCGCTGGTTCTGTACGACGGTTTCGGCTTGCAATCGTTCGAAGTTAAATTTCTCATCCGAGGCGTGTTGGTCAATGATGAAGAGTTCGTCTTTGGAGGGGATCGGGATTTTCTCCGAGTCACTCTTGTCATCTTGGTCGTTATTTTCACCCTTTGGCGGTCGCGTGGCGAGAATAAATCCTAGGTTAAATTGGCCGATGATTCGCATGCGGGCAAAATCATCTTTCGTGACCGTCAAGGATAGACGCTCTTCAGCTGCAACCTGGGAAAGGTCGTCCTGTGAGGAAGGCGAATTCGCGGCATTTCGAGTAAGAGATTCTAACCGCGAAGCTTGAGCACGGATCCGTGAACATGATCCGTCGACAGTAGTGGTAAGTTGCACTGTGGAGTCACGGTGTCCAGCTCCTTTGCTTAGTTTGTTTGCTCGATGAAGAGTATTCGCCTGTGGAAGTGCGGCCTTCTCCTCCGCCTCTCGGATTAGCCGCTCAACTTCCGCTTCTTCAAGTTTCTTTTTCTCTTCATCGTCCATATCCTTGTCGGCTCGCCTGTCCTCAATACCATTGTTCGTTTCGTTATCCACAGATAGGTGTCTTGTGTTGTCAATTTCCAACGAAGCATAAGACTGTGAACCATCTGAACCAGTATCTTCTATTTCATCCTCGCTTGCTTCTGCCTCTCTTTCTTCTACGTCTTCCTCATACTCTTCAAGTCCCTCTTCGTCTTCGTCATATTCTTCGTCTTCTTCGTCTTCACCCTCATCAGCCTCATCATCCACCATTGACCTTATTTGTGAGCCTGGAGCAGCGAAGTCCTTGATATGTTTACCAAATATACCGGGGCGAGAGGGCTTATGTATCCGTCGCTTTCGAGATGTTGGGTTAGCATCCGAGTCCACAGTATTGGCATCTCTTTTTCGAGATACCCCACTTCCTACAATGGACGTGACCGTCCGGTTTCCAATCGTAATTGTGGCAACTTCCGCTGGGGCTCGTCTCGGCCGCATTCGGTCAAATGCATTTTTGATAGCATTTGGAGTCTTACAGTCGTCCAGAGTCATAGAAGTACTCTGAGGTTGGTCTTCAGCAGTATGCTCTTCTGCTTCTCTTTCTTCGTCTTGGGCTAATGAAGATGCAACAATGCCCTCATCTCGGGGCGACACCTCATCGGCTTCATTTTCTTCAGCGACAGGTCGAAGGTTATCCTGTAATACTTTATCCAGGGGCTGATCTCGGGGAGCATGAGATGAAGGCTGTTGTTCTTGCGAGGTGGATAGCTTTGAGCTAGCAACAGACATATCATCTATTCGGCGGGCACAAGAACTAAAATCACTTAACACGCTCTTCATCCTGTCCTGAGAGCTAACTTGGCTTCTATCCAGCTCTTCTTCTTCGAGATCTGATGTTAGATCTTCCTCTTGATGCTCTTTATCTGCCACAGCTATACTACTGGCAGCCGTAGTCTTTGGGTTAATCTCGGCTGAATTTTCATGCCGCTGTTTGGCTACCGACAGCCGTGAACCCAGAACTTTTGACTGCGGAACCGTCTGGTCAGACGACTCAAACAGCCGCGTAAGGGATTGTTTGAGAGACTCAATAAGAGCTCCCGCATCGTGGAGCAGAATCGTCCTCTTATCGGGAGACACATTAACATCATAAGCATTAGTATCCATTTGGAAGTCGGCAAACACGAACGGTGACTGTGAAACATTGAAAGACTTGTAAACTTCATTGAATGCCTTGGCAATTTGTGGCAGCGCACATGGTCGAGAATTCACAAAGAACATTTGTCGATCTGGCGTCTGTCTCCCTTCCCCAAATACTGGCTTTGAGACATGGCCCGCAACCAAAATTTTATTCAGCCCACCCTCTCCAATCCCAGCGCGCCTCCCCACAGCTGAAGGCTCAAACCCCAACTCCAAATCAAGCGGGATAAGGGCCAAGAGCGTCTTGGCCCCATAAACATTGGCAATATTCTCTTTGGTAGTCTGGTTCCCATTTGTTGTAAACACTACCACATTCCGCGCCTTTCCTACAGTATTCCGAACACTAAATCGCACCCTGGTGCTCACGCAGGCATACGCGTGTAGCAGATTCAGCACCTTTCCATATTCTCGCTTGATATTCTTTTCCAGTTCCCGTCGTCTAACCGGAAGTCTTTTGAATATCCCTTCCACGGATGCGATTGTGCCTTTGGGTCCCGCAATCATCTGGGTTTTTTTCAATTTCCCAGATATTTCAAAATCGAGCCGCGTGGCACGTGGAGCCTGATCGGCTTGTGCTGTCACGATATGAAAATCGGAGAGCGCGCATAGTGAGGAGATGGCTTCGCCGCGGAAGCCAAAGGTTTGGAGATGGGAGAGGTCGTCGAAGGTGGAGAGCTTGGAGGTGTAGTGTTTTAGGGCTTAGTGTTTGTCAGGGTTCGTTAGCTTGCTTTCTCTCATTCAGTCATTCCCTTCTTTTCCTTGTAGAGAGAAAAGGAGGATACGTACCGACAGTCTCATAATTTTCGGGAGAAATTCCGCTCCCGTTGTCTTGCACTTCAATCAAGTCCAGTCCGTTATTCCGAAATCGAACCTCTTCAAAGTAAAAAAAGTAAATTATTAGTGATTCATCTCCTTTTGTAAATATGAACATAAGCAGAGAGGGCGAGAGCGCCGTACCAATCGAAGTAGCCCCCGCATCCAGACTATTTTCAACGAGTTCCTTTGCCACAGAGCAGAGGTCGACGATAACTTGGCCCGATTGGATTTGGTGAACCTAGAAGGTGTCAACTAAAGGAACTACAAACTATCAAGTTGAATGGCGGGAGAAAAGATAAGATTGCGTACCGAACGGGCTTCGATGGCCTTGATGGTTGCCATATTCATCCCATGGTTGTAGAATAGTTGGAGCCGCTTTAGGATGACGAATTGGATGGAGATGCATCACACGCGAAAAGTCGCGTTTTCTCGTGATGCGGAGAACCAATTAACTAATTAAACTATTGCTGATTATTTAAGCCCAACTCCGCATTCTGATATCATACCTACCTTAGGTAGTAGCCACTTTTTCATTTTCTAATCTTTGTTGATAAATAAGACACCCACATTCATCGCTAACTCTCATGAAATAAACCCGCCAACCAAGTATCAGAATTCATTACCTCTATTCCGTAGGGAGCTGGATATCTCCAAGACCACTTGAATCCCTATATCATGGCCGACCTTCTCCGGGCATTTTATAATCCAGTTTCTCATTCTTGGGGACTACCCAGTAGAATCAGCCACGACGCTACATAATCCGAACTATCCCTCCAGTGAGAGGGCCGTCGCCAAGACCTTGAGCAAATTCTGGCCTTGCTCCAAATTAACACGGTGTGTTAGCCAGGAATTCTTCCGCAAGTTGTCGAGTGAGAATAAAACTCCGGCTGGCGATTTTTGGTATTCATTAACCATCTCTTCGTCCAATCGCTTTGGTGTATCGCAGAATAACATCCTACGCAAAAACTGGTAACAGGTCCACCATGAAGCAACCCTAACTTCGGGGTAGATGTAGTAGAAGTCTATGGATATATCCCCAGGTGTGGATTGGTTCGTTTCCATCTTGTGGCACTTCAACTACTTGATTTTCCAGTATGGGTTCACGGACAAAGCGCCTATACACATGCTCTGCATCGAACTGAAAGGCCTTTTAATAACTTGCATTGGCTCTCGGAGTAAGCTCAGCGTACAGATTGCATACTTGTATGAGAATAATAAATAATTCATCAAAGGTACGAACCTTTGCGGAACGATAATCATGCCTACTTATTAGAATATCTAGTAGGAGGCTCTGAGACTGGGAGTGAATCATTGTTCGTACTCCTTTATTTGGCTGTGGATCCCCTTGCATCGACTCAAAAGATTTTAGCATCACACAAAAAACATATTTGCTTAATTTGACATTGTTATCCCATACGAGTAAATGAAGAAGAGGATGAGTGAAACGTATAATAAATGAATGGTATCATAATGAATGGGTTCAGCTAAACATGATGCTGTCAATATAAAGATAACAAGAACAATATATAACAAGGCCGAAGCAAGCTTATTTACGTGGTGACTAAAGAAAAACGCCATGCTCCCTCCTCGTGTCTCAAAAAAAAAAAAACACCTGATTTCGTCCTTCAAAAAGAATCAAATCGGTCTGGTAGGAGGATAGGGGCAACCAGGGTCCATAGATAGATCGCATAGCATACCCAGGCACTGATTATTTTCACCCAGCTAGCCCAGTAAGTTCTACCCACAGGGGCAAAGTCGTCAACAACTTCCGGATCCAATCTTTGGGTTAGCAGTGTAGCAACCCATGTAGTGGCGAGGAAAAAGATGATGTGAAATAATGAGTAGTTATACTGTGTCGAGCCTTTTTCGTCATCCTTGTTGTCATATTCATCATCATCTTCATCATCGCTATCATCCAAGGCGCTAGCAGGCAAGCTACCACTTGCAACTGCAGCTCGGAGAGCCTCGGCACGCATTTCACGGCGAGTACTTGGTTGCTGGGTTACCAGACCATGTTCGTTGTCGCTGGTTTTTAGCTGGGAATAGCTGTTGCCGCCAGTGGAACCAAGGGCAAAACTCTGGGTGGCAGCCCGAGTAGTGGTGTAGGCAATTGTAGCCATGGTGACGATAGCACCCATCACGATGGTAGCCGTTCTAGTACCACGAGCGCGAATCAAAGGATTGCATTGGCGGTCGTCGGGTTCCATAGATACAGCGGAAAGGGTCAAGTATGTGCAATAGGCCGCTACCATAGCGGCTTGGGCCAATCCCGCTCGCGGATTGTGCTCCTGTACGACAGGCTGCACGGAGACGACAGAGACAATGAGGAAAAGAATAAGATTGATCTATTTTCATCAGTGTTAGTCAAGGCTACCAATTCTTGTCCGGGTGGGAAAGCATACCGTGATTGATGCTTGGTTCATAGCGCATCCACTTCCTGCGAAAAAAACATACATCACAATCGTCATCACTATGGATGAAAGGTACATGCCCAGGGTAGAGCCAATGAGCAATCCACGCCACATTGGTGAATCATAATCTTCAATCTTTTCCAAACAAAGCTCAGCCCACGAGTGCGCCAGGTCCACAAGAAGGATGAGGCCCAAGAGCAGGAAAAGCATAGCGCAGAGAAAGGCGATATAATGACCGTATGCGAAAAAGAATGACTCTGGAATGAAGAACGACATGACAACGAAGAGAAGCCACACAATAATTTTTGGGCCCCAAAATCCATTTTGGAGGACTGCTCGCCCATCTTTCGATGATCTCACTCCAATTAAAAGTATAGCGAGCAGCACATGGAAGAGACCAAGGCCGAAGTTGATACGATGGACAGCCACCCATCCGTAACACTCTTTTCCATCGCACTTGATTTCCATGTAATCCAGAGTCAGATGCTGTAACTTTTTGAGTGCCCATGGTGTAAGCATGATCCAAGAGACGATAGAGTTAATCAAGAGGATGAAAGCGTAGGCGATTCTCGTTGCCATACTATATGGAAAGCGCCAGTGTTTAATAAATCGGAGTCGAATAACAGGAAATGAGGATGTTTACCTATTATTAAATTTTCCACAAGCACTACAGACGGCCGAACATGTTGCAGCGCCGCAGCATGAGCCTACTGCGGTAAGAACCTAGAGATCATTAATATCGTTGCCCAGGATGGTTGCCAGGAGAGGATATACCGTTGTGGCACTAGGCAGAGCCAGGAGCGGAATAGATAAAAGGGCTCCCATTGTTATTGTTCAAACCCTTCCGCAGAAGGTCGAAGAAAGCAAAAATGAGAGGTAGTAGGGTCAAGATGGGGTTGGGAGATTCAAGTGATGCAACTGATTCAGCATCGCCTGTTTATCGCCGCCTTCGTCATGTGCCTCATGTTACGTAAACGTCTAACACTGATCACGTGAGCTCGGGGATAAAGGTTAAACTTTAATAGTAACGCGGCGGTTTTGATTTGGAAATTTATCTTATGGATATAAGGCTAAAGATTTACCGTTTTTCCGGCAAGGATCCGATATGGTGTAGTGGCTAACATCGCCGTCTCTCACACGGCAGCCGGGGGTTCGATTCCCCCTATCGGAATCATCATTTTTTATTTAACCTATTCATAATTTCTGCTTACTCTGGATAGATCACTAGCTGGCACTAAATTCAACTAAATTCTTGAATAATGCAAGGTTCCCATAGATATAAGAACAACGTAGTATATAATTTTGAAGAGCATTTGTATGTACATCAATCATTGATATGAGTTCCCAGGTAGAGACTATCTTGAAATAAAGGGTGGGGGGAAGAGAAGAAAAAGAAAAAAGAAATAAGGAAAAGAGAGAAATAAATAAATGAATCATCATCAACCACAAACCAATACCATAGTAATGCGTAATTTAATGCCACGATGCCGCTTGAGTAGTGATATTTTTCGTGTACAAGGGTATTGACAAGACAAAATTTCAAGTAAGTTTGTTACTCTATAGAGAGAATAAAGCGGATTATTCGACACTATCCAATGCGTACGGGCTGGCCATCACAGATTGCAAAATAGAAGGTTCAAGCAAGTCGATCGTGCTCAACCTTTGGATGAAAGGTTCCGCGGTGTTTTCTTTCCCGCCAAATACTCCATAAACATACGATAATCCCTCCGACGCCGGAGAAAAATGTCATGTAATATGCAGTTTGGTAGCAGCCAAGTCCATCTGGGCAATCCCGATCACCATCAGGGCCCACAATAGAATGATGGTCATAGATAGTTCCATAGAGCAGGTTGAAGATATTACCACTGAAGACGGGAGCCAGGGTCATGACACCAAAATTCTGCGACAAGCCACCAATACCGAAAGTATGAGCTGTTAATGAAGGGAAAACTCCAAAGAGAAAGCCATACGCAATGCCAGTGAATCCAGAGACCACAACTAGTTGATCTGGGTTGGAGATGGCCGCACCGGCTAGTTGAGTGATCGTGAACACAGCTGCGGAGATAAACAGGCACCAAAATCGTGACATATTTAATTTCATAACCAAAATATCAGAGCCAATACCTAATTACAAGTCAGCGTCTGGCCTAAAGGTATCGGGAATGAGGTGTACAAACCACTAGAAAGACGGCCAATGAAGTTTCCAAATGATAGAATCGAGACATGCATAATTTGTCTCTGTTGAATAAACTTCGGGCTTGCGCTATCGTCATAATGTTCCCAAAGAGCCTTAGCCTACAAAAACAGTTAGAATACACATAAAATTAAATAGTGAGTGTCCTTACACTATTGCCGATGTTGCTGTTAATATCCTATTAGCATGATATCCAAACCAGAGACGCGTTGGGGAAACATACTTAATAGTCATCAAGCCAATACCGGACAGGAGTGCCATTGTCAGCCAAAGCTGCCAGAACTCAATTCTACGGAGCAGCGCAAACCCTCTAATGTCTAGCTGGTGTGATTCGAGAGCATCAGATAGCCCATCTTCGTCATCATCTCCACCGCGTTCAGCATAGAGCTCCTGGGATGTTCTTGACGGCGAGTTTGACACAAGAGACGAGAGCTCGTCTAAATCTGCAGGACGATGGGAGTTTGAAAGGGTGGAGTGTGACCTGGATCGGGTTGCAATGCCGGATTTGAATGTAGTCTGCATACCGGAATCAAAATTATCGTTGTCCGCACCCGTGTTGGATCGCAGCTCAGTAGACCTCGTCCTACGCATCAGTCTGGATTCCACGCCGACTTCAATGTTCCGTGACACGGCCGCGTACGATCCGGTTGGGGGCAGAAGTTGCATAAATGGGATGGAGAAAAAGTTTAGAAGGGAGGTTCCTATCGCGAGCAAAAGAAGAAATCGGCCAGTATCATCCTTGAACAGGAGCGCTGATAAGTTCGACCAGAAGAAGGCGCTCAGACCAAAGGCAGCGAGAGGAAACGCCGTCGCCGTGCCACGATGTTCCGGGAAATTCGTTGCAGCTAGGGTTCACCACACTTAGCAATTATTTGGAGGACTCAAATTAGCTTATGGCTAATGGCTCACCTGTCTTGATAGAGGCAGAAAATGCGGAACTGCTTCCAAGACCAGTGAGGAAGCAGAAAAATGATAGAAAAAATATCCCCATCGACCCCTCACCATTCTGGTATGCTAAACTCGTGAAACGCCCAAGTTAGTTGGGCTATCGCTAATGCCTGATGGGATACCGCAACAAACTTACCTAGATGGAGTGGGAAATAACCAACCCCGAGAGCAACGGCACCAATGAGCGTTGTGAGGCGCGGGCCGCGAGTGTCCGTTAATAGACCTAAGGGGATTCCGGATGCATACATGCCTAGGTTGCCCGCAGCACCCTAGAGTGGGATTTCATTAATATCGGAAACTTCTGCGAGCGCCACTGGAACTGGCAGGTTGCTTACGATAAAGTTGCTTTGGGTGGACGTCAATTTCATCCTATGAGCGAACTGGGGAGCCCATGCCGAATAGGCATACTAGATTTAAGCCTCAATTTAGCATCTTCCAGTCCAAATAATAATTCTATACTACATCATCAAGGAGAGTCGCACGTTGGTACCACAGGCGAGAGCCACCAATGTCGCTGCGACGACAGAGATGACTCTCTTGGATTTTGATGGATTCTGCATTGCGATTCGTACCAGGCGCTCCTGCACCCAATTATTCTTGTCGTATTAAGCTCGCATATGGGAGTGGGAGATTTGTTCCTATCTAAAACGCAAGTAGTGGAATGGTCTGGATAGGGAAGGTCGCAGTGGATGGAGATTTGGTCGGTGAGGGCGTTATCGGGACTTAAAAAAAACACGTGGGAGTATGACGGATAAAAAAGGGGAGAAGAGAAGCAAAAGGAGGGAAAAAAAACCCCAGCAATAGAAGAAAGTAAAGAGAAAGTAGAGAAAGTAATAAAAGAAAAAAAAGAAACAAGAAAAACTAGGGCAGCTGAAGAAAATGAGAGACAGCGATAAGCATCGAGGACTGCAGAAAGAGCAAGGATGCTTCGGGATGCGTGATAAGGAGGTGTGATCATTCGATGGCACCGGGTGTTCATAATCGTAATAATACAGAGAGATCAGGTACCGGCTGCGTCCAATCTAACCGTGGTTCGACCCTTGGTATGGAAGAGGGAGGAAACGTCCATCAATCATCGATCGAACCAATTCTAGCCGCTTTCCTCACCGCTCCTGCATTGGGTGCTGTATACATAGAGTACATCTTGTGACGTCGTCCGCATATAAAGACGTCCGTCCACTTCCTGTTCTCCTTGCCACTCAATTCACCCCAAAGATATGGCGGCCACCAAGCACTATCCCCTGCTTCAACACCCAAGATCTTGAACACTCAGAAAGCTTTTTACATTGGATATGTCAGAACTTTGGTCTGCTTGGTGGGCTGTACTGGAAGACCCCAGGAGGGTTGGCACTGACTTGAGTCTGAACTCTGGATCCCGTCTCCGGGAGAAAGTGGCGTCTTTGAATCTACTTACAGCTTGGGAATGATTGAACTACATCTCACAACCAATTTTTTTAAAAAAAAAAAAATAGATCCTTACCGTCGTATTTATCATGCCTCCAGCTATTTCACAATCTGGCGCACAGGCCGCCTCCCCAAACACAAATAATAGCCGCGAAGCGACAAGAACCTCAGCCTACACCCAAGAGAACTTATCATCCCCTTTGAACAGTCTTGAGAAGAAATCCCCTCGCCATGGTCATCAGAAACTCGTTTTTACAGATCCTGTCGCCTTGCGATATCTCGAAGAGGATCCCTTGA
Source organism: Aspergillus haitiensis (assembly GCA_027569155.1). Lineage (NCBI taxonomy): Eukaryota > Fungi > Ascomycota > Eurotiomycetes > Eurotiales > Aspergillaceae > Aspergillus > Aspergillus haitiensis. The sequence continues at coordinate 153,814 of JAPDEO010000063.1, read as the reverse complement.
CTGTCGTACTTCACCGGCGTTTGGAATTGCAGGGCTACGAAATATATATTGTAGAACAATGGGCATGCTCGAGGATTCATCCCACATGTGTGATAACTACGTACACCGGGGATATCTCACACCAAGTCATCGTTGGAATCTTAGGTGTTCCTACAGATGAATCAAACTGGTCGCCCCGGTTAAAACTATACTTCAACGCCGTCAAAAGATGTCAGTTAAGAAAGAAAGAAACCCCTCTGGGCACCATCTTGGTGACTGATCTAAATTCCTTTCCGTCGGGCCTTACGGTGATCCCTGTTCCCAACGGTGATGTCCTACGACATAGGGAGGACTTTATCGTCAACGAAAATTTAAAAAGATTGGGCTGCTCTGGCCGAGCAGGCTTAAAGCTCCAGCCACCCTCATCTGCCACTGCAGCCAAGTTTCACCAACTTTACAGAACAAGCGAGAGGGTCACTCTGTATAGTGCAGTAATGGAACTTGTCAAACAATGCCAGATTGCACTGATGATGTTTAATACATTGGCACCGGAATATGTGGACGGCTTGCTCTGTGATGTCACAGAAGCCGCAATAGCGGATTGGTGGACTGTTATCGGAATGGACTTATATAATATTGAGCCCAGTGATGGGCCGCTTGGTCCGACTACAGTTGCTGCCCTTTTGGGCACCCTTATGGGGGCCCGGAATCGACTTCACGCTTTTGGTGCTCCTGTCGGGAAGGATCCTTTTGACCTGTCAAGCTTTAAAAGAGGAATCGGGAGCTTTCAAAAGTCTCAAAAAATAAAACGCACCCGGAGGCTAGATCGGCAAACATTGGACCGACTCCATCGGGCAACTGCTAAAGCGGCCAACGCTGACGGATGGACTGATGCGGTAAAATCAACAGTGGCGGAGCTTAGCGGGCATGGTGGTGAGATGGTCATGGGCATGGTGCGCGGTCGAGAAAAAGGTGGCATTGCTGATATTGAGACCTTGGATATTGACAATCTCGCACAACTCGTAACTGGCCAGAGAGCAAAATGGTTATGGCAGGGAAAGCCACGCAAGACTGTTATTGATGACGGCTTCTTAAACGGCCCTTTAGCTGCAGATATGATGTTTACTACAGATGACCAAGGCGGATATGTCTGGACTAGCCGAAAGCGACATTCGCATGAGGATCTAGCCGCTGATCGCTCCGTTCAAGGGTCAGATCGCTCATGGAAGCCACCTGAAACAGTTGGTTACCCAGATGACAAAGATCAGAACTTACCCAGGATGGTCATGAAAGGAGTTAGTGGAAAGGTTTCCGATGCGCGAATAGGATTTGGCAAATTTAAAGATGCAGTTGGTTTACCAAGCCGCCGATCGCATACTCACAAGCAGGCCAAAGAAAGTGTTGACCTCACCAGCTATGCTACCCACCACCACCCAGGAGATAGTGAGACAGAGATGCAACCTAAAAAGAACTTCGAGAATGGTCAGCAACCTGAATATGAGAGCGCCCATGAGCAAGAACCTCATCTTTCAAACGATGATATACAAACCGAGCCTCCGCCAACCCCCCTTTTAGCAAAATCCTCCGAGGCCACCCCCCCAGCAATAACAGTCGAGACAGTTGCATCTAATGATGACACAGAGCCATCACGTAAAACATCCATCGCTCGAACAGATGAAGATATGCAAGACTTGAATCGATCTAAAACAGTGTCAACCGATGTTTCAGGCGAACATGAGACATCTGCATCAGCATCAGGGTCGATGACTGGAGCCATAACCTTGCGCCGGCCACACAGCTGTGCTGAGCTTAGTTCTGGCGATGACGCCGAGAGAAGAAATAGTTATTGGCCCCGCCATCTGTCTTTTAGCACTGTCGAAGAGGTCGTACTAAGCTGGCAAGGTCTGGGCAGTGCTCTGTATGAGAAGGCCGATAGTACTTTGGAGGAATCCATTGCCTATGAGGAAATGCGAGTTTCCGATGCGCGAGTCTCAGGTTTGGGAATCCAAGATCTGAAGACACACTGTGTCCCCTGGGTTGAGGACCAAGTGGCATCGGTCGACAAACTTAATCGAATTTTATACGAGAGCTTCGAACGCATCAACAGCTCGTACTTGGATCGGCTTGGGAAATACCACCAAGTCAGAGAACAATCCAGTGACCTTTTAACCGAGGAGCATGCCAACCTTACAGATCACATGAAACGAGTCGAGATGTTGGGAGCTAAGCTGGACTACGAGCTTCACGCCTTAGAATCTAAGGTTGAGGATGTGGAAACCGGACTTGGAGACTTCGAGCGGCACATTGACGATATTGAAGTACGAATCAAGAGTTTAATTCGAGGTGAAGAGAAGAGGCAGAATAGTTCCTGGCTGGCCTGGTTAGGAAGACTGGCGGGTCTTTCGACACCGTAGCCCGAGGATGATCTCTACCGGGTGCAGAAGGACTGAGATATTCACATGCAACCCTTTTGTATATATGTATGAATTCTAGTGTACATAATTTCCAAAATAGATCGAGAGAAGTCGCATTGTTTATATAATGCAAAATATGTAGCCACTCCGCCAGAAGTCCCTGAGCCTCTGGTACAAGATGGTTCTGACTTCCAACGTTCACTGTTGTAAGCCAATACCGCCCAAGATCTGTTCACCAATTCGAGACTCACAAGAATATCATAATCCAAAACCCGAAATACCAAACCAACATCCCATCCCGTGTATCCAGCAACAGAGAGGAGAACCAGAGCGGAAAAAAAAAAAAGAAAGAAAGAAAGATAGCTGAAACATGGAATACATTATGCAAAGACAAAGGTGTGTAAAATAACAGGTTGGTATATTCTTCTTTCATTTTCCATTTCACTCCCATTACATGCCAAAGCCCATACCACCGCCTTGCTTGTTGGCAGCCTCACCTTGCATCTTCTCGCTAACCTTGATGTTGACCTCGAAGAACTTAGCGACGCAACGGTCAAGACAGACAGATTCGCCCTTGTTCAGATCACCTTCGCGATAATCGGCGGGAATACACTTTTTGGTACAGGATTCGGTAAGTCTGAAGGAAGACCGGAGGTTAGCGGAGAAGAGAAAATGAAAAACAAGGGTAAGAAGATCTGGAACGGAGATTAGGTTATGCCCAGGGATTATGCAGCGTACCGGTTAAACATGTCAGAGATCATCTCAACTTCGGTCTCAGCAGCAGCAATCTTCTCTGCTGAGGACATTTTGGGGGCGCCGCCGAATAGGAAAGACATGGTTCTGGTGGTGATATAGGCCGAATGGAGAAAAAAGCTGAGGGAGTAAATTACTAGGTTAGTGGTTATTGTGATGGTGCGAGGAATGGTCATTATATAACTGACTGCGGTATGGCGGATTTTGCTGTCACTTACATTAAATTAGAATAAAAGAGATAGTCGATGTAGTTGCTTGGTAGATAAATCGGATTCAAATCCAAAGTATGGTGATCTTGCGCCGAAGTTTGATATTGGAAAGCTCCCCTTCACCGCCTTTGGGAGATTTTTATTTCCGCTCCACTATTTTTTACTTTTCTTTTCTTCCATCCTCCTTTCATGAATGCCACTGCGTAGGTTTCCTCTTTCTCCAAATGCAATCAATTCGCCCCCGGTGGGCCTCACACCTAGGAAGAAAGAATTTTTCCAACAGGTAAGATCTTACTTTTATTTTCTCTTCATATTTTGTTCTCGTGGGTTGTATGATGAGTCAATTTCCTCTTCAGAACCGCTGCAAATGATGCTTGGTTCTCCAAGCAGTGATCGCAACTGGAATCCCATTTATGTATCTGATTTGAACGCCCCCAAAGAACTCTTTTTCATTCCAATAATTTACCGATGGAATTGTCTTGAAAGCATCCGCTAATAGAGCAAAATCAGTGCAGGATCATCCACTTGCCCTTCTATAACAAATAACATCTTCTCAAAAACTAAGTCTTGTCGAGTAGTACAGCACAATTTTATCTCTGGGCGATGGTCTAGCAGTACCGCGTCTCCGGAAAGAGCGTTCAAGCAACGACTCCAGGAAGTACGAGCGTCATGCCCTGATCCGTACCCACGTCTCAGAACTAGCAGTGATTCTTTGACCTGCTCAGAGTTTCGTACTCGGTTCAACCACATAGCCAATGAGGAAACAGTAGAAGATAACTTGGTTGTCATTAATGGTAGGTTTCTAGCCTAGCTTGGCTTTGCAACTATGTCCTTTGTACTTAGATCAGTAGGTAGGATACGTACCTCTAGATTGGCCGGGAACAAATTGATCTTCTTTGATATCATCCAAGATGGCCATAAGGTCCAGGTCATGTGCGAGTTTCGCCAACTAGATGGAGTAACGCCGGAATCTTTCAAGAGGTTCTACCGTCTTCTCCGCCGCGGGGACTCATTCTGTATGTTCTCAATAATCAATGATCAAGCACTATCGATCTGTACTGAAGCCACATCCTACACTAGCTGTAACCGGTAGACCACATCGCACGAAACGAGGTGAGCTTACAGTGAGGGCAACGGAGCTGCCTAAGCTTCTATCCCCCTGCCTGCATGATGTTCCTCTCGATGCGAAAGGCCACGAAAACTCCCCATATGCGCGTCATGTCCAATTTCTTGCCGATCAGAACACAGTAGATATTCTTAAGGCCAGGGCGGCTATCATTCAATATATTCGCCAATTTTTTACCGATCGGTCATTTATGGAAGTCAGTACCCCGATTTTAAACTCCCTCGCTGGTGGAGCAATCGCTCGCCCATTCTACACCTCGGCCACTGAATTTCCCGACCGTCAACTGTCTCTTCGAATTGCACCAGAGCTCTGGCTAAAGCGCCTCGTGGTGGGAGGGTTTGATAGGGTGTTTGAAATCGGACCCTCTTTCCGCAATGAAGGTAAGCTGAGATTCGAAATACTGGAGGGTCGAGCATAGGTAACAGTTGATGCATCTCTCGCGGCAGGGCTCGACAAAACCCATAATCCCGAATTCACTACATGCGAATTCTACCAAGCCTATGCCAATCTAGATGACCTCATGTCCACTACGGAGGAACTTCTCAGAGGGATGGCAGGGCTCATCCGCGAGTTGAATAAGGACAGAGGCACCTTGACTCCAACAGAAGTTGATTTTACCGCTCCTTTCCGCCAGATCGATTTCATCTCTGGGATCGAGGATAAAATCGGCCGCAAACTTCCCGATCTCACGGCTTCAGATGCCATAACCCATATCTCCCAACTCTTTCAAGATCTCTCCCTCGATATCCCCACGAACCCAACTTTACCTCGACTTCTGGATGAGCTTTGCAGCATCTACGTTGAGCCCGACTGCATTAACCCAACCTTCATCATCAACCCTCCCGAGTGCTTGTCACCGCTGTCCAAATCGTTCATCCATCCGATTACAAACCAGCGCGTGGCTGCGCGTGGGGAGCTTTTCATCGAAGGAAGAGAGATGGTGAACACCTATGAAGAAGAGAATTCGCCATTTGAACAGCGTCGCAAATTCGAAGACCAGTTGCGCTTCAGCCGGGACGCCAACGAACCTGGGGAGGTCGATGAGGAGTACCTTGCGGCGCTTGAGTGGGGACTTCCTGCAACAGGGGGCTGGGGATGCGGAATTGATCGTCTTTGTATGCTCTTCACAGGGGCGAAGAGAATTGCAGATGTCTTGCCATTTGGGAATCTACGAAGCGTGACTCGACGGCAAGATCAATCGGAGAAGTAAAGTCATCTTCTCCGATAGCATGGTGCTTAACCAAAGCATATTCTGTACTGTACATTATCATCATCAATTATCTATATGTTTCCAATCAATATAGCCATTGCAGATTTTACTTATCAACGACCTCTATCAAGAATATATCTTAATATGATATCGGGTCGATTGATTATAAGGTTACATTTCATCACAGCTTTCGGAGCGGGCCGTCAGTCCACACACAGACAAGGCGGGGTTAACAGTTGAGGGTATTTCAACTTTCTGCTCTATTTTCTTGCTTTCTTTCCCTGCTTTTCAACGCGCAGGATCCCTACCTGTCTATGTACATATCTGACTGGGAAGAAAGGTAAAGAAACCGACAAAATGCCTACCGATCCTATATCCCCCGCTCAAGCTGTCACTGTGAGCCTAAAAGATCTAGTCGATGGTAAAGTTCCCCCGCTATCATAGTCAACGCCTTCCTAAGCAGTAGTAGTAATAATATTATTACTACATACCCCCCGTGATATCACGACAATAGTTAAAGGAATCAATAGATCAACTATCTGCGATACATCTCTAACACTGCTTCTAGGCTCTGTCTCCTTTGAGACTCTTACAGAGGCCTTTGGTCCCTCCTCCCTAGGCATCATCATCGTCAAAGATCTAGACCCCAAATTCCAACAGCTTCGCGCTCAAGTTCTCTCCAACGCATCTTATTTAGCTGCACTCTCTCCAGACGAACTAGGTAAGTAATTATTCACAAATTCGCCCAAACCCTCCTTACCCCCTTTCAGCATGAAAGTAAAAATAAAATACGACCTCCGCCCCCCCTTCCACTTAATCCACTCTTAACTAAACTAACCCTCAACTAAAATAAAAATGAAATGATGATGAAACAAAAAGAGTCCCTCACCTGTCCCAAAGCAAAATACCTCGTCGGTTGGTCCTGCGGTAAAGAAACCCTCCGATCAGGTCACTTTGACACCCTAAAGGGATCCTACTACGCCAACTGCGCCTTTTACCACGATCCTTCTCTAGATGCACCACCATCCACATCCCCCAACGATGACAGTTTCCCAGAATACATATCCCCTAACATCTGGCCATCCAGCGCCAGTCTCCCAACCTTCCGAACAAGTCTGGAGGAACTCTGCACATTGATCATCGATACGGCGGCGCTGGTTGCCCGCGCCTGCGATCGCTACGCAGAGGCTAATATCGACGGGTATAGCCCCGGGTACCTGGAACAGGTCGTCAAGGGGAGCTATACTACGAAAGCGAGATTATTGCATTATTTTCCTGCGAATCCGTCGAATTCGAATTTTCCAGTCCCATCATCCTCGATTCCTCATGATGCAAAGGAGCCAGAGCCAGAGGAACAGGAAGATGACTGGTGTGCAACACATGTCGATCATGGGTGTTTGACAGGACTAACATCGGCAATGTTTGTTGATGAGTCGTCGGTTTCGTTTCCCCCTTCCTCCCCGTCTTCCATACTCCCCGAACTCGCACAATCCCCGGACCCTAGAGCTGGATTGTATATCCAGTCTCGAACGGGTCAGGTCGTCAAGGTGAATATCCCGAAGGATTGTCTGGCTTTTCAGACTGGGGAGACTTTGCAGCTTATCACAAAGGGGAAGTTTCGTGCTGTGCCGCATTTTGTAAGGGGCGCCAAGTCGGTGGGGGGAGGTGAGATGGAGAAGATTGCGAGGAATACGTTGGCTGTGTTCACGCAGCCGAATTTGGGGGAGGAGGTGGAAGCTGGGAAAACTTTTGCGGATTTCGCGAGAGAGGTAATTGGAAGGACTTATTAATTCTCTCTCCTTTTTATAGGAGGAATATTAAGGAGGTGTATTTTGTATATGTGTCCGTTAAACTAGCAGTGCTCTGCTAAATAAATATCTCATTAGGCCCAGCGTTGAAAAGATAAATAAATTGTAGTAAGATTATGGAACAAAGCGATTTCACTCAAATGTCATGTTTTGGTCGTTTGATCTTTGGCTCGCCCTCAGGCACGTAATCCCCACCTTCAGTTTCTTCTGTGCCACCTCGAAGTTCCTCTATGCGAGTTGTGAAATCTTCGATTTCACTCTCTTCCTCTTCCTCTTCCTCCTCCTCCTCTTCTTCTTCATCTTCTTCGTCTTCCTCTACTTCCGATAACTGTCTAGACGACCCTTCTTCAGCAGAACTTACTGGGTTACTTGTGTCCACAGCTCCAAGACCAACACTAACAAGTTTACTAGTTTTTCCGACCTCTGCAAAGTTAGAGCGCATTTTGTTTGATGGCCGTCCAAGTTCTCGAGGGTTCTTCGCCTCTCGAATATCGGCCTGGTTGGCAATCCCATCAATCACTCTCAAGTTCGCTCTCCACATCTTGACATCTCGAACTTCGCTATAATGACCAACGTCTTCGCCGTTCAGCGAGTCGATGTCGAGTGTTTGGGTCCTGAAGTCGCCCCAAAACCATTTTTGGCCCTCTGGGATGCGCTCATCAACGAGTCGTGAGTATTTTCTCGCACTCATCACACCTTGCAAGTCGAACCCTAGTGAGCGGGAGCTAAATAATAATTTCATGGCGTCTGGTTCATAGCAACGGCCAAGGATCATGTCCTGAGAGATATTAACCACTGCCCCAGAGTGGAGTTTGTACCAACTCCCGTAGCCACTCATGCCCACAGTGTTAAACACACTAACTACTTCATTAAGTGGAAGGGCCGTGACTGGTTGCTGAGTTTTGTTCAAAGTCTCAGCCCGTTGCTTGTCTGGAGTATAGACTTTTCCTGCGATGCGAACCTGATATTTCTCCGAGAGTTGCTTTGAATGGGGGACGTCGTCACATTGAATGAGCTCCAATCGAATTTCATCTATTACCATCACATCCTGGACAGGAGAGATTGCACTATCTGCGCTAGGGCTCTTTGGTTTCAGCCGGACAGCATCTCCAACAACCAAAAGCTCTGCCCCGATGAAAATCCCTCGGCAATATATTGAAGCATTGGGCCATGTGCCTCGAAAGTGGAATTTCTCAATCAAGCTGAATGATGACATGACGGTCATTGCATATTCAATAGAGGGATGTAGATTTTCGTAGGGAATCCCTTGCAGAAAGAGTTCAAACGCATTTAAAGGCTTGATGCACTTTAAAGGTACATAGCTGTAGTGCAACGAATAGCTTTTATCAGAGCTGTGGGGATCCGGGTAGGTTTCTACACGGAACCCAGAATAGTTCACCCCCCGGCTCTTTGCTGTTGTTTCCACAAGGTCTTGAAGAGCAGTGTCCTCCGTAGGAATCTGCCCAATGACTCCTGCTCTCCATTCGGGGGTCCCCAGCCATTTGCCTTCACTGGAGGAGTATATTTGTATGCACTTTCTTTCCTTGTTCCAGGATAATTCGCCTTCGATTTCCGAGGTCCAAAGTACCAGTTCCCCAGGACGGGGTAGATATGAAGGTCGCATTTCCAATTTCCCAAGATACTCTTCAATTGCTGTCCTCTCGGCTCTCCAATCCATACTTGCCGGCTCTGTGATGGCTTGATCCAGAGTATTCACTCGTTTGAGCTTCATGACTGCTAGCTTAAACACATCCGGGGTGCCTTCTCTGTCAACTATAGTTAACACAGGTCTACCGGGAGGTCTTCCAGGAGCCCGGCCAGAAGGCCGTACCAGGCTTTTCGTAGGTGGGCGTCCTGGTGGTCTACCCGGTAGTCTACTTGATGGTCGACCTGGTGGTCTTCCAGCGGATGATGCTCCTGCACCTGGCTTCCCGAAAGGACGACCAGGGGGTCTACCACGCCGTATTCCCATCGCCTCATCTGAAATTTTTTTTTGGTTAGCAAAAATGCAAATAGGTTTTGTGCATATGTTTTCAGACCTTTTTGTCGCTTTTCCAACTTTTCACAAAGAACACAGGGGCATTTCTCCTCCCCGCCTGTCATTAAATAGTAAAAATGCGGGAAAAATTGCTTCGTAGAATAAAAATATTGACCAACTGGATGGCCATAAAGGAATCTATCCCGCTTTGTATAGCACATTAGATCTAGTAAGCGCTGATCTAGGGTGTCTTTATGAGCTTACAATGTCTGGATTTGTTCCCCGTGGCCTGTCGAAAACAGCGTAGCCCTCTGGCAGGCTGTCAATTATGTATTCCACTCCTTATAATTGAAATTATGTGTTAGAATGGAGAACTAGATGAGTTAATTCATAGTGCTTTGCGAGACTTCAAGGTGCCTCGTATGTAGTACGTACCCGCATATCGAGGTACTTAATATGCAAGGACAAAGACACGGGGATGGCAGTGCAATGGCAAAAGCCCCGAATTGGAGTAGAAATTCGCGTAGAGCTTCAGAAAAGAACAGGTACTGGAGGTGATTATTTTACATACCTCCCTCATAAGCACCAGTCTCTTTTAACCACATTTCCGCCAGCTTTAGCCGATAATAAGTATCATCTGGCCTCTCAAATCTTTCTTCGGTGGGCCATTTTGAGAGATCGCCGTCGCTGAATGACCGATCAATTGGAATAACCACAAAATTTTCATCTCCTGAGTCCTCCATCGCACTTATCGTTTCTGCGGTGAACAATTTCAAGGTAATTAAGGATTTTCAAACTGAGAAATTAAGACATAGAGGCAAGAAGTTAGTGTGTTAGTAGGCATAGCTAGGGTCCCTAGGTAGTATAGAGGGAAGTGATTAGCATTTTGGAATATTGTAGGTGGAGACTTGAGGCTTCATGATGTACGTTTAATGTAGGTGCATCAAGACAAAGAAACTAGTTGTGTTGCGGTCATGTGACCCATCAACTAGGATATATACTAAACGCGAACAAATTGTCCTTCACAATAAGAATAGGGCGAGAAGTATGTGATTACTTGGTAATGAGACTATCTCTGTATACCAGATTCAAGCATATCTCACTATATATACTACTATCAGTTACTGGTAGGAATAACCTCAGGTGTATTCCCGTTTTCTGTCGCTGCTTCGTAGGGTGGTGGTGCAAGCTCTCCCTCGTCAGCCCAAACCTTTCCTAACTCATTCTCAATTTCTTCGCGACGTCGCTTCCACTCATCAACATTATCAAGCCGCTTGCGAATTTCCTGGAGCTCCTTCTCAACCCCAAGCTTCTCCTTGGCAGTACCAATCCTCTCAAATTCCCATTGTTCCCCTTCAACACCAAGACCGACGGTTAGGTTGTAGGTATGATACTTTTTCAGGGATGCTCGAGTAGAGATTGTTATCACTGTGATCCCTCGCTCCTTGGCCTGCTGATACAGCAAACCTTCAACATCGGAAGAAACTGCAGAAGTTCCTTCGTCAAGGAATGCATAACGGGGCTCGTGATAAAACAAACGGGCCATAGCCATTCGTTGCTTTTCACCCCCACTCAATACATCCTTCCATTCTTTACGTGCATCCCATCCACCCTCTCGTGACGGTAAATAACCCAAGTATGCATCATCCAAGATCTTTTGGAGGTTAGCATCTGATACGCCAGCATCTCGCATATCAATTTCGGTGTGGGGATAGATAACTTGGTCACGCAGGGTCCCCACGCTAAGGTATGGTCGCTGGGGAAGGAACATGATCCCATCAAGCCCAAATCCCCTTGGTCGGCTCACAAGGCCACGGTATACCGGCCATAGTCCGGCAACGATACGAGCAATAGCAGATTTTCCCACTCCATTAGGCCCTGATATGAGGAGATGATCACCGGAGTGAACGACAAAAGATAATGACTCCAGAAGCTCGTCACCACCACGGGGATAAAGAGACGGTGCAACGACCGGCACCTGTTCGAGCCGTACTCCATCGAAACCATTGTGAATTGTTCCCTGGACATCTTCTAAAGAATATAACTCGGGTTGAGTCCCAGGTAAGGGGTAGTATGCATTTGCATGCACCCTATGAAGAGTTGAAATGAGGCTATAGACTCGGGACGTGTAGCCAGCCAGCTCAGAGATATCTTTAATGCTGTACATCATGCGGCCGCCGGCATCTGCTAGCGATAGCATGAGTCGCTTGTTGGTGATGAATTCCTTCATTCGCCCCCTTTCACGGTGGGTAGCTTCTGAGGTATCAATCAGCTCCATAGCTCCGCCCATTCCTCCCCAAGCAGGGAGGAAAACAGGGAGCGAAGTAATTAGATAGCCGAACGCGGACCAGGAATACTTCAGAATAACATCTTCAAGCATATTATATCTTATCTTAAGGCTATAGATCCCTTCCATCCATCGTTGGAGGTCCTTGAAACTTCTCGTGAGAAACACGCGTTCGGTATCTGCCCCGCCATAGAACGATATCTCTTCGGCGTTGGCGAGCAATCGTGAGTGAAGTCCTCTAAAATCGCCCTCTTTCTTACCCTCAACAGCCTTAAGTTTGCCAAACGGCGGTGAGAGCTTCCGCAAGACGACAGCAGTGCTGAAGTATCCTGTAAGGATTCCGCTTAAGGCCAGCGGCCCTAGGGAGCGGTACAGTTGGTAGTTGAAGACAAATAAATCCACCAAGGGCTTTCCCATAGAGGAGTATAGGGCAGCTGCTGCCGAGCAGAAAAGTGTGAGGTCTTGTGTGATAAATTGATCTGGTCCTTGGCCTATACCGCCATCCAAGTTCATCAACTTGTAGTAATTATTATCGGCTGTGAGGTAAAGGTCGTGGATGTATCTTGTAAGACGGGTCCGAAACGCGATAGAGACCTTGGACTGGAGAAATTTAATCATAGCGTTAGTGTAAGAGGCGAGAGTGCCAATACCACACCACTTGAGGATGCCCCAGGTGAAGGCACGACTTTTACCCGCAACGAGGTCCCTCACGATTTCGCCATCAAGTCTTGCAATAAGCAGTGACAAATATGTCCGTAATAGAAGGAAAAGGCCATGGCTCATCAAAAGCCCTGTCTCCTTAGAGCTCCATCGCGGAACCATAATACTTCCAAGACTGAGAAACTGATGGATAAACGCTAGATTCAACCCGGGCTTCGTAGTCGGAGGTGGAGTCTGACTTGCGGATCCCCCGTCATTACCACGAGGGTCGATGAAAAGCCTGCGGTGTGCATCAAAAGTTGTGGGTTTGGTAGGGTATATTTTGACCTTAGAGGTCAAGGAATCTTTGTAGGGAACGTATATGGTGCGAGACCCATCCTTTCCCCGAATCCCAGAATTTCGACGTAGTAATCGTTTGCCCCGAGCGTGCTCCTTAGCCCTTTCCCGAAACCAGCGGAACCCCCCATATCCAGATCCGATTATAGAGAGGAGTAAGGTAATGGTAGCTAAAATCTTAGTTGTCTTGGATGAACGTTTGATCCGGGAACGAAGTAAACCGGTGTAATGAACCCAGAGAGCCACGAGGGGGTCTTCCCGGTGCCGAAGCGTTGATTGAGCAGCCATTATTGTACCGGACAGAATGCTCGGCCGCTCAAGGTATAGGTATTCACAGCTTCAACTGTTCCTGCAGCAGCTAACACCCTTGTACGAGACCTTCAAAGGCCATGGAGACAACAAAGGCAGCGTCTGTTGAGACGCGAAAATCTGGCAATGCAGGTTCTTTAGTGGGGGTTGTGTGCTGGGGGGAATAAATTGCTAATAAACAGCGCGAAGTTAACAGAGAGTTGTTAGTTGTGATGGTCGCTGGCGAACGATCGGCAGGTCACATTATGATGGTGCTTACCTAGACAACTTCTCGCATGTGAAGACCTCGGGTCGATGCGGGTGAAGTTGGCCTCACGTGCAAATTCCCCAGGATTACCATGTCGAAACTATTTATTACATACATCAAGAGGTATCAGCTCGGTAGGTAGCCCCACACCCCTACCTTCCAGCGCGGAGCAAGCTATGGCTTTCCTATCCAGGACTAGTATTTAATTTATGCCTTAAACATGAATATTTGAGGCTCACATAGTCCAGTCACATTGAGTCTAATCTTTTCAAGGCACAACTAGGTAGAAGCTGATTAAATCCATGCACAGTTATTTAAGTAGAGGGTTGTCACGGCCGCTAGCAGTAGTATATAAGATGGGATTTGGGCAGACCAGACATAAAGTCTGGTCAAAGTAGTCTTTTGGCTCAATGGGGAACACGGCGCCCGACCCGTGCTCTTACAAGGGTGGCCATATAAAATATTGAATTAGCAGTTGAATTGGGCTAGCAGAATTCAAAATTTAGAAGGATTCGAATTCTTGCATGACCCACCATATTAATAATATCACCAGGGTTAACTGGAGTATACTTTTACTATTACAACAGTACAAAACCATATAAAACTATGCAAAACTGTATAAAACCATGCAAACCTATGCAAAACTATACAAACCTGCGCAAACCTATGCAAACCTGTGTAAAATCATGCAAACTATATAAACCTCTTAAATCTATAAAACTATATAAACTATACAAAAATATCAAACCCTCATATGACCACGTGACTGTAAATTATATATATACAATTAATGGAATAAAAAGAGTTTTTAATATTCTTTCATTATCTCCTATGCCTTAAAATGACATCTCCTTTAACTCTCGATTATAATACATTAAATAATAAAAAAAGCCACCTCTTCCTTATACCAAAAATACTATTCTACATGTGAATGAGTACTTTCCACCCAAAGTTCAGCTTCAAAACTGTTCACTCACCAAAAAATCACGATTTGAAAGAGAAAGAGTGGACATTCTAACACGATGTCTGCTGCATCAACCCCTACTTGGGTGGCAGGGAGAGACTTCATTCAATATCAGTATTGCAGAGCCTATTAGAGTTGGTGATGGCAAATCCTCTCAGATAGTTCTTGCGAATATTACGTCTGGTCTGCAATGTGGTCTCCGTGTGGTTGCAAAGTTCTACGACCCGCTATATTTTGACCATGAACAAGATGACGTGGACCCATTTCTCTATGTCGACTCTGAATTTGCTCGTGAAGCTGCCGTCTACAGTCTCCTCTCTCGTCGGGGGGAAAGGATCGCTCCCGAGTTTTATGGTTGTCACTCGACTAAATTCACCATTCCAGATCAAGGTCCTCGTCATGTACGGTTCATACTACTTCAACACATAGACGGCAGATCTATGGACAAAATCTCTCCAGGAACTTACGATAGAAATTGTCGAAAAACGATCATGAAGCGTATAATCGATATCGAATCACGATTATATGAGCTTAACATTCGGCACAATGACATAAGCCGGCGAAATATTATTATCCAACACCCTGGCCAGAGCCTGTCTGATCTTCGTATATACGTTATTGACTTTGGAAACTCAGTTATTGGACGATCGCGCTATCCAGATGATGATGAGGAAGAACGTAAGTATCTACCAGGGACATACATTAGTCCTATTCTTAGGTGGAAGTTACATCCTCACTCACTAGTCGATGATTTCGAGAACTGGGTAGATTGGGAATGGGATTCATGGCTTCTCGAAGAGTACGGCTCTGATCAAATCACAGATTACATGAACTCAATTTGGGGGTGGACTGTGTCGGTTCCTCCTGAGGAATTTCCGTCCTCCACATAATTCATATCCTATATCTACTTGTTGTTTTGATAGCTTGATATAATGGTTTAACTTATAATTTTATCCAAGTTCAGAACTCACAAAAAGCAATAGAACCCCACAGCCAACAATAATTCCAGCTGCAACAACAGATGGCCAGGTGCCTCTGAAGTACGTGGATACTGCATACCTAACATGCCCAGTATAGAAAACGCTCGACACATCTGTTTGGATCTATTGAGAGAATACAAAAACTTTGCTAGATATTTACAAAGACTACTGAAACAGGATAGAGCCCTTTCCTCTAGTGAAGATCTTGAAGACCTTGTTCTATTCTATCAAGAGTTGTATTCTTGACGAATTCCTCATCCCGTGTTTTTAGTGTTATAATGTCGCGGTTCGCTCTATCCAGCCACTGAATATTAAGCTTAGTTATATATATGGTGTTGAGGCGTTGAGGTGTCAATATCTAATTTTTGGGTAAGTATTCGGGGGTAGGATTCCAATGTCATTCACCTCAGCGAGGCGGAAGCCTAGGTAGACAGTCTAGATACTCCCCAGAAGTCAAACAAGTGGTTTTAGTTCTAGCGAGATGATAATTATATGCTAAAGTATACATGCTATGCTACGAGTACTATATCCTATATCTTTCGGATAACTTTTTTGGGCTTTGGGGGGTAGGTTTATCTTATGGAAAAACAATGATGCCACAGCCTTTCTTAAAACTGACTAATATTATTAATTAAAGCACAATTGCAGCCATTTACACCAAAGCAAATTGTATATATTCACTGATAGATAATTGCTAATGATATTAATAAATCCTCCATTAGACTTTATATATCGCATCTCATATTCATAACCAAATTTCCTTATAATTCATTCACTTCCTAAGTACTATCACTAACCATACCTTCTAGGTCTACACCTTTGCCATATTTGAAACTCTTCCAAACACCTCCATCTCTCCATGTTTAGTATACCCCATTCCATATTCTCGTACTAACTTAATATCCTCCAGAGTCGTATCATGGATCTGTATATCGAACCTTCGCACCATATATGCGATTGTCATGAATAATTCCAGATATGCGAGACTAGTCGCTTTATTAGCAGTGTAAAAGACTAAAAATATCACTTATTAGCAGGATTGGATTAGTTCTTACTTCATCCCAAGACATGCCCTACTCCCCTTAGTAAAAGAAACCATGTGTCGACTCAGTCGGTCCGTATCGTCCGCCGTCTGGGTCCAACGCTCTGGCTTGAAGGAATCCGGGTCGGGAAAAATGGTTGGATCACGGTGAACGAAATATGTTGACATGCTCATGGGTGTCTATATTTTTGTTCCTTAGACCGGGGGAAATCTATTTGGTAAAATATATCTTGGAGAAGAGGCTTACACCGGGTGGAATGAGATAGTTTTGATATTTCAAGGCATCTGTGCGCGAGATACGAGGGAGTCGAATGATTAATCCAAATGACATCCGGAGTGCCTCATTCACAGTTCCGGCCTATATGCGGAATCAGCAAACTATAGATAAAGTGGGAAGGGACGGAGCGAAAGCACCAAATATGGTAGTTGTTCCAGCTGCGCTGGGGTCGGATTGCTCGTCGGAGTTGGCAT
The DNA here is from genome assembly GCA_027569155.1 of Aspergillus haitiensis. Lineage (NCBI taxonomy): Eukaryota > Fungi > Ascomycota > Eurotiomycetes > Eurotiales > Aspergillaceae > Aspergillus > Aspergillus haitiensis. The sequence goes on along the minus strand of JAPDEO010000063.1, from coordinate 137,041 downwards.
GATTGTTTTCAATTCATCTCGTAGTTTATTCCACATAGACGGATCACGGGCAAGGTAAAATGTAGCTAGGGTTAGAGCACGCGCAGTGGTGTCAGTCCCTGCGATGAGTAAAACGAGTGCTTCATCTTGTAGGCGACTTAAGGTTCTCTCTTCTGGCGGGAGGGACGGGTCCGCCAGCTTTTCAAATATGGTGGCGGGTCCATTTCGTTCAGTTGGAGTTGTCTCCGAGATGGATTTACTGGCCTCCTGCATTGACTGCGCTGAATGATCTAAGATGGCCTTCTAAAACTCAAATAGCTTCGCCTTACCCGGCTGCAATAGGCAAAGAACCTGTGTAGGAATCTTGCGGAGAATTCGCCAAAGTACTGGAAAGAACCGGTTAATATGTACGTAATAAGTCGCTTCATGTACAGCAGTACGAATATCACTCCGAAACTCCTTGTCCTCGAGAAACCCCCAGCTTTTACCATATGAATAGTGGGTGATCACGTCGGCAGTTAATCCAGAAAAGGCCAAGTCTAGCTGAATGACGCTGTTGTCACGATGAGCCTCCTCAAAACGCTGCATTAGTCTCACTACCCTTTCCTCGATAATTGGGGATAAGCTATTAACGGAGCCTTTTGAGAAGAAATTATTGAGGATGTTTCTACGGAACCGGTGGTGTTCGTGCCCGGTGGTTGACACCATGGAACTAGGCAGGGCGAATATATTCACAAACTGGGGATCTTTGTCGCGTTTTCTGGAACTAGAAGCGTAAATCTCATCGTAGAATGCGGGGTCTTTGATGTGTAATTCACGAGGGTTGATGCGAACAATGGGTCCTGCGAGTGCTTTAGCTGTCATATCATGGCTATGAATAGTAACTTAGGTTAAATTCAATTACCATATTGCTCATGCAACTTGCCGATGTGAAATAGGAATTTACCACCCTTAATAATATCGTAGTAGAACTCGTAAAAGTGGGATATGGCTGCAAACTTTGGACCGGGAAACCCGCTAAGTGGATGAAAGTAGAGACGGTAAACTGAGCGCATAAAAATATAGCTTGCAGCACCAACAAGTGCCAGTAAAAGGCTGGACGCACTCATTATCATGCTTACCTAGTATAATATAAGGAATAGCATAAAATGGAATTACTAGTCATAAATAAAAATAGGGAGCCAATTCAGTAAATTTTCATAGTCTAAGATAGAGAGCACCTTGTCCTTCGCCCACATTATATCATCATTATATGTCTCAGGTGACAACAATAACCAAACTTAGAAGATCTCTTGATACCTCAGCTACATACCAAGTTTCCCATAACTTAATTCTGCGGGGTGCATGGGCCGCCCGTGCTCCACTTACATGCATGTGTATGAATCATAGTTCCATCAGGATCTTACTTGAGGCTATCATGTGCTACCTTGGTCTTGATGCCTAAGTATGATTTTAGTATAGTATGAGTGCTGATTTGGTTGGCAAAATCCTTCACTATGCCTACAAGCAGTGATACACTCATTAATAGGTAGCATTAAATCAGATAGGTAACCAAAGGAGGAAGGCTTCCTACGGAGTTAGGCATTACCATGACGGAAACTTGGTTGATTAGTTTATTTTTTAATCTTAATGCATAAGGTAATAGATATTTTACTTACATCAGATTTCCGCCTAGCTCTGTCCTCTGCAGCTTGGCCTACGCACCAGTCCAGTTCCAGATGGGGGAAGATCCAACCAGATGGGGGAAGATCCAATAAAAGGCTGTATGCCATTTCAAGCGAGCAGGCAGGCTTTCTAAATCCATATCTTGGGGTAACGTTAGTTTCTTTTGCTCACCTTGGGGAAGAATTTATTCAGTGTTGCTCAAACCTGCATTGCGGCGATTTATAGTCTATAGTGCTTTTTAGCTCAATTTGAAATCACCCATTATAATCCCCCCAATAAAGTACAGGTCCGCTTCAGGTGGCCTCAACACCCCTTCAGTAAAAGTAAATATTTTATAAAACAGATAAAGTTTATAATAATAACAACAAGCACTTAAAGTTATCTATCTCCCATCCACTCATCAGATTCCATCTGCTACAATTAAAGCGGTAATGTAAAACACCACGCTATTATTGGATAGTATATCTATCAAGACTAAAGTGATTGTATTATGTACCAAACAATAATACTAATAAAATTAATAATTTAATTCATCTTACTGCATTTATTAGGAAGCCACTCTTGCCCCTCATTCTCGCCATCAACCTACCTACCTTCCTCGTAGGTAGTTAGCAATTCTCAGTACTGTACCTAAGCGTCATCATTCAATTCTCTGTAAGAATTAATATGGTTGCCAAAATACTTACACTCAGCTCCTTGTCAGGTTACTATACAGTCCTCGTTCCTTGTATGTAGGCAATTTCCTAGTTCCACGAATGTAAGTAGTTAATACTTACAGTATTAACAACTTTAATCAAATAAATATAAATAAAATGGTATGTACATTCTCCATCTCCATTAATGACTGGTCTGAATCAAACAAGGAATCTTCAAATGATTACCTAGGTATGAACAAAAATCCCCTTTACCGGTCTTCAGTCTCCACCCTCTCAACAGCATTCCTCGAATGACCGGACCCGAGCTGCTACTCGGCCTTGAGGGTTGAAGTTTCAAGAGAGCCTCATTCTCATATCATGCTTTTAGCGGTACCTCCCCAAAGTATGTATCAACGTTTGCCTGTTCGCCCCAACCTTGCGTTGCCCTAATTTAAAGGCGGAAAAACTCTTTCATAAAATAGATTATGATTATCATGACAAATGGCTGGGGTCCAATGACTAATTATACAGAGTAACTATCAACCTAATGTTTATTTATCTATAACTCTTAATGGAATACAGCTGTGACAAGGGTGACACTTGAGCATAATCTTATTATAAACAATAGAAGAAGAGAGAAAAAGGAAAAAAATAACAAAAAAAAGAAAAGAAATGAATAAATAATGAAAACACAAGATGCAGATAATGTGGAATAGTTGTTAATTGGCTTAGCCTGCAGAGGTCCCATTTGAATCAGCCTTGAAAGTCTGTCGCCCTGAAGGCAATGAATTCAAATCTTGGGGTAATAAATATTTTTTACGCTACTTGTTAAATGTAATAATCATTTAATTTCTTTCTTCTTTACTGCTACTACATTGGAGAAAAGAAAAAAAGAGAAAAAGAGAAAAGACACTAATTGATCCTTGGTAAAATCTCCATAGAGAATAATGATTCGAGATATCACACTGAATCACACCCGATCCCCGGGCGGCTATTAATTATTTGGCCAACTCCACCATCCAGCGTTACCTACCACTCCTGAGAAGCACTAGGCCAATCCTCATCTTGACCCTGTTCATCCAATAATCAAACGCAGCAATAATTTCTGCAGCCCTGTTTTCTGGTCCAGACTCCAGACCAAAGTTGCTCCTACTGAGTTTCCTATTTGTTTTTACTCACCCCCTCTCCATACCTTGTCCGTAGCTCCAGACTACCCAGGTACTTCCCCCCTCCCCCAAACGACTCACCTCGCCCCTTTCTCCCACCTCCCCCCTTCCCCCTTTCAAATACAATCCCATCCTCCGATGCTAGTTTGCCCCATCAAGGAGCTCAGGACACACGCCCTTTTGCATCAAATCATATCTTTCCTTCCTGGCTAGCCTAGCACAGCATCGAGACCAAACCAAAACGACCAAGGTCTAACTTTCCTTTGACGCTTTCCTCTCCTTTTTTCGGAAGTTGTAAGACTGCAATCAATAATAAGATCATCTTAAACTTTCCCACAATCACCATTAATCTCTCCACCAAACGAACGAGTTTAGTGCATAATAATCTGGTCACTAAGCCATAACTGGTCAATCACATTGGCTATTCTTCCTTCCCGGCCAGCCAGCACCCACAATCTTACAATAATCTGACCCTTCGCCATTTCGAGGAACTACGTACTACCGCCTAGGACTAACCTAGTAGTAGTAGAAGTAGCAGCATTAGAAGTAGGAATAGCACCAAAAGTAGTTTGACTACTTGCTTACAGGCTGCTTGCTACAAACAGCACCCTGGGGTGCCACGTGACGGCCCCCTCCCAAATTCCCTTGGCTTTACAACTAACCCTGTCCTGCAATCGCTCCCCCCAAACTCCCTCGCCCGGTCGCATATGGTTCTTACAGTCCTCCTCTGTCCTACCTTGAGCATTCTGGAGGGTGGATTGCCTGCAAATCCCATTTGCGACAAATCCTAGTGCTGAGCACGAGTCCCCTTCAAGGCGGTGGTCCGGAGCCCAGAGCTCAGAACCTGAGGATAACCAAGGTTCCTCCTACCTACCTAATTATTACTTCTTCATTCAGAACACATCCAGGAGGCGTGACTTTTCCCACCCTGAGCCGTCGCCCCCTCTCTTCTGCCGGAATCCTGGTGGTGACCAAAGGTGTACTTTCTCTCTAACACAATAATCCGCCTTTTAAATCGGTCGCTTTTCGAACCTACTTTGTTCTTACTTTCTCCATTGCTCCGTCATCCCCAATGCTTGGCGGCAGCCCCGAGCGAAGTTCATCACCATCGAATTCGAAGACCACGACGGGAGAAGCGCCAATGCCTATCGCGACGAGCCACCCGGAGCCTAGTAAGTCCTTCTTTTTTTTTTATTGATATGCCTCCAAAGCGATTGTCAATGCACTTCCTAAGTTGTACTGGATCGATTTATCTAATGTTTTCCTTGTCTTTAGATTCCGAGACGCCTCAGGGCCCCGTCGATAACACAGATGCTTCGCTTTCAGACCAGGCTGAAGCGCCCCTTACATCTACTCAAGAGCCCGAAGCTACTTCGACAGCTGGCTCTTCCGATACCCCTAAAAAACACCGATTATTATCTCTTCCATCGCGGACGTCCATGAAAGCAGAGAAGCAATCGATACTTGGAAAGACCCAAGATTACCAGCACGATGGTTCTGAAAATACACTGCAGGGTTCTCGGAGGAGTATTATTAAGAGTCGAAGGGACCGGAGCAGAGGGAGTAGTATGCGATCTCAGGAACAGAACCCAGAGGGAACAAGTATGGAGGAGCAAAAGACTGCAAGCCCTGATTTGCGCGACCATGTAAAGTCAGAAAAACCGGCCAAGGCACATAAATTTTTCGCCTTTTTGAGTTGCTGTTCCTCCTCCGACGTCGATTCTGATGGAATTCCACCAAAGAAAACTTCTAGGCGACCATCCGTCCCAAGCACGCAGCCAACTCCGGAGAAAGCAGATATAAGCGCAGGAGATTCAAGCACAGCCGAGTCTAAAGATCAAGCCATTTTCCGCGATGAAAAGCCGAATATGACTATTACCTCAGCCCAACCAGGATCTCAGAGAGATGAAGAGTACTCCTTGAACGCTCCGGAGCCAAGTTCGCAACTTGACGGGACAATTCCATCAACTAGCAAATCTGAACCTGGCCGCCAACCCTCCGTGTCAAATGACAGCATTGAAGGCCAAAGCGCGGATGCATCCCAACCTAGTCAACCCTTCGCGGCTCCCATCGATGGTGCAGGGCAGGAACAAACTGAAGAACAATCCGAGAAGGTTGAGGATCATGTGGTGCCGACACAAAAAATGGACGCGTCAGCTCCTGCTACGAATGGAACACTCGCTGAAGACTCCGCGGCTGAAGGCGAGATCAAACAGTCGCCTAATGGTGAGGAAACAAAGCAGCTGCCTCCTCCACCACCGGTACCCTCGTCAGGAAAGGATCCGATACCCGACCCCCAGCAATGGCTGCTACCCCCAGCCCTTCCACATTTGCGGGATCGGAAATGCCTTGTTCTTGATCTCGATGAGACACTAGTGCATAGTAGTTTTAAGGTAACCCCTCCAATTCTCCCTACCACGGTTAAGCGCTTCCTATTAACATGACTACCTAGGTTCTTGAGCGTGCTGATTTCACTATTCCTGTTGAAATTGAAGGCCAGTATCACAATATTTATGTGATAAAACGACCCGGTGTTGATCAGTTTATGAAACGAGTTGGGGAGCTGTACGAGGTGGTTGTCTTTACAGCTTCTGTCTCTAAAGTAAGTCAAATTTTCTTTACCTTTGAGTCCAGGTCATTGAGTTGCTAATTTTCTTTCTTTATAAAAATAATAGTATGGGGACCCTCTACTAGATCAATTAGACATTCATAACGTCGTGCACCACCGACTATTTAGGGATAGTTGCTACAATCACCAGGGTAACTACGTCAAAGTAAGTACTAGGTGTCGGGGTTCTTGCCAAGATAAATCTCTGACTTTGTTTTCTGTAGGATCTTTCCCAAGTCGGCCGGGACCTTCGAGATACAATCATTATCGATAATTCTCCAACCTCCTATATATTCCATCCGCAACATGCAATTCCCATCAGCAGCTGGTTCTCTGACGCTCACGATAATGAACTTCTCGACCTAATACCCGTTCTCGAAGACCTTGCCGGCTCTCAAGTTAAAGACGTTAGTCTTGTTCTTGACATTGCACTATGATGCGTAAAACTTTACTACACCTGGCATTTGTCTCAATACCGCAACTCACTTTTGATACCATTTACCTGGCGGGTAACAACCAGGGCTTTAAGAGTAAAGTTATATCCAGTTTATTTTTTATATTCAACTATACAAGCGACAATTCGTTCTCGGCCTTGCTCTATACTCTGGAGGCAGCCTAGAGTTAGTAATCATACAAAAAAGCATGGAAGCTTGCAACAAGCACAGTATGGTTGAAGTATGTGTGTGTTTGTTATTTCTTTTCTATCTCTTTCTTATTTAAAACTCTTTTCTGCTTTTCTCATTCATGCTCCGAGTGAGCCGATACCTTTTTCTTACCCATTTCTCTTTGTCTTTTTGTTTTTTTCCCATTGAAGGCTTTGTCTTCATTTCTTTTCTCTTTTTTTGTATTGCATCTCGCAGGCGTCCTTCTTGGCTATCAGCTATAATTCGGCTGATCTCATGTATACGCTCTTCGATTTACATTCCCCCCCTGTCTTTTCATTATTATTTTTATTTTCTTTCTTCCCCTTTATTCCCTCCCCCTCATGTCCACTTTTATTGTTTTTTCTTACTTTATAACCCCATATGCATTTTGCTTAACCAACGCCCTGATAGGGCTGCACTTGACTATTTAAATTTCCTTGTGTGAATCTGTGATCCCCCACTACCCCAACTTTGTTATGTTGTTGGCCATGATTTTCTCTCTTTTTATCCCAATTTGGAAGACCTCATGAGTGAGCTAGTACATCATCTTTGTCTCCATACTCATGCCGCTATTTCTGGTGCTTTTTTCATAGTTTTTATCCAACCAGAAATATGTGATCATCGCTAGCTTACAATGTACATGTACGTCATTGGCATACATGCTGTATATAGAAGCGTTCATCGATTATGATGCAGCTTTATTGTGTGTTTTAGTGGTTGAAGACTTGGAAGAACTTCTTGGTTGATGATTGGAATATGAATAATTAGGAGCAATAAAATAAATACTATTTTTTTTGCTTAATGTGGTCTAATAGTAATGATGATGTAGAGTCGTGATTAAATTAGCATGATTCATCCCGCCTTTTTTTTAATCTAGTCCGCATCGTCATAATAGCTTTCTCCCCCCCCCCCCCCTCCCCCCAACACAATGCTTTCCTCTACAATTCAACATTCACTCCCCTCCTACTTATCAGTTATAAAGATCTAAAACAAAAGCTTTATTTGCTTCCCACAGTTATAAACACCATAAGAAATAGTATCCCGCGACTTGGCCTTCATTTCCCTGCCGCAACTGATAGGGTAATCCCCGCCTTTTCCCTTATTCCCTCCGCACTTCACAGACACCCAAATATAAATAGCCATGAAGGATAGCAAGGGATGGGATGGAAAGTTACGGGTTGAGCCCAGAGCAACAATCACAAATCCTGAAGCACTGGAAGACCCAGAGTATTCTGATTCCGACGCGCCGCCTGTGGATGAGATCGAAGCCGACGAAGGTGAGTTTTTTCTTTCCAGGGGTTTTTTTTTTTTTTTTTCCCTTTGTGTCTTATGATTACTCTTCTCCTTTGATCTTTTTTAACGTCTTCTAATAATCTGAATAGACTTACTAGAGGATGAAGACAAAGATGTCGAGGTATGTATTTCTCTTCCTGGATGACAACAACGCGTTGCGATCTTGTCATCCTTGTGTTTAGAAAAAGAACTGATTCACCGTAACTTACTTTCTCCAGGATATTGACCTGGTACACTGTCGCATAAAGTCGATTTCGGCGTTAAAATTAGAGCGATTCACTAAAGTTCAGGTAAGTTTCTTTCATGTCATCATCATAATAATTTTATTTCCATGTTTTCAAACAGAGAAATAACAATATTCTGCACGCGCGCATGGGTATGTGCTCTTCATTTAGAGAATATGTCTCCGACAAAATCAGATTACACGGATCGAACTTCCCTCAAGCCTCGGCGCCTCCCTTGTCGAACTAGATTTTTATGATAACCTGATTTCGCATTTGAAGGGACTTGATGACTTTCCAAATCTAACGAGCTTAGACTTGAGCTTCAATAAGCTCAGACACATCAAAAATATTTCGCACCTCGTCAAGTTGACGGACCTATATTTTGTGCAAAATCGAATCTCGAAGATTGAGGGTGTTGAAGGATTGACACAATTAAAAAATTTGGAGTTGGGTGGTAATAGGATCAGAGTTGGTCTTTTTTTTTTTTTTTTTCCTTTCCTTTGGTCTTATGTGTCGCAGAGTTGAGTATAGTATCTAACATACTTGATCCTCCTCTTCAGGAAATTGAAAATCTCGACAGTCTGAGCGCTTTAGAGCAGCTTTGGCTTGGAAAGAACAAGATTGTTGAAATGAAGGTAAGTTTGATGACTTTTTTTTTTGGGGGGGGGGGGGAGGGGTTAGGAGGTATAAATGCTTCCAACTTCTAGCTCTAATCTCTAATCCCATCTGTAACATTACAGAATCTCGATGCACTCTCGAATCTCAAGATCCTCTCTATCCAATCGAATAGACTCACCAATCTCAACGGTCTCTCCTCCCTAAAGAACCTAGAAGAATTATACGTCTCGCATAACGCAATCACAGACCTCGCTGGTCTGGAATCCAATACTTCCTTGCGCGTCTTAGACTTCTCCAACAACCAGGTCTCGAAGCTTGAGCATCTGTCCCATCTCAAGGAAATAGAAGAAGTCTGGGCTTCAAACAATCAACTGTCGAGCTTTGACGAAGTTGAGAGAGAACTAAGAGATAAGGAGAATCTGAAGACCGTATATTTCGAAGGAAATCCACTGCAGACGAAGGGGCCAGTGGTATATCGGAACAAAGTTCGTTTAGCGATACCTCAGATCATGCAGATTGATGCTAGTAAGTTATGCAAACCAGTCCAATCGTGCATTGAAACTTGCGAGGGGCTTCCTTTGGCAATTTCCTAGCTAACCTTTTTTTTAAAGCATTCATACGAATTGCCTGAGTGCCAATGTAGGATACAACAAACCAACTGTCTTATTACGAGTTTTACACGACTGAAAGCCCCGAGAATATAATGTGTTTATGGAATTATAATATTATTCGAGGCTGTGTATAGAGCTAAAATCAGATTTCATAGGCATGCTCTGGGTAATCAGCAAACCTCATGGTCCACGATCACCTGGGCACAATTTGCGCCAAGGGATGATGGGTGTGGGCAATCATTGTCACACAGACCAAGAACTTGGGGACGTTGTAGAGGCGTCATAGATAGAACGCTAAGCTGCACCGATCAGATTCCTGTCGTTAGTCATGAAGAACCATACAGTTACAGGCACTGGCTGGCGACTCTGAACCCATTCCAAACCTCCCGTACTAGGTACTCCGCACGAGAGAGGAGTACTAGGTAAGGGTAGTATGAGGATGAGGATAAGACGAGATGAGATGCATATTGAAGGATTTCAATATCTCACACTCACTCATCCAAGTTTCTTTTCCTCCCCCTCCTGCTGCTTTTCCCTCACCTTCTCCGCTTCCCTCTCCCTCTCTCTCTCAATCACAAACCCTTCCTTGAACAACCTCGTCAAAGATGTAGCCCCCAACCTCTCCGTCCCCAGCTCTACCTTCCTCCTCACCCTCGCCGGCACCCATTCCTTCCTCGCCGTTGGGGTATCAGCCAACTCTGCCAATGGTATCCTTGTTCCTTCAACCAAATCCCGATACTGTGCAGTCTCCTTTTCCAATTCAAACATTTTGTAGAAGGGATTCCGCTTCAATGCTGATTCATGGTTATGGTAAGATGGTTGAATGGTGCATGTAAGATGTCCCCCACCTCCTTTTTGGATAGCGTCACCAAGACTCCTGTTGGTATTCTCGAGGGTGGGGTTGGTATCGGATGAAATGGTACATCGGATATTATTATTGTTAGTGTTGTTATTTGCAGGATCGGTAGTGTTAGTATTAGTATTAGTATTAGTATTGCTGATTCTGCGGCTATCAATAGTCTGATGATGATGAGAGGAACAAGGTATATGGATATGAAGTGGGGAGGCAGCGATAGCCTGGGCCGCTGATGAGGGGGTATCAAAGATGGCGACGATAGTGCTAAATTTTGTTGGAGAGGTATTTGATGTATCGTACTATAATTATTATCTCATCGTTAGTGAAACAAAAAAAAAACCCCCCACCGTCCAAAATGATTTGTTTTATTTTTATTATTGTTATTCAAATAAATAGATGGTAGTAGATGATATATGTTATTTACCCGATTGGTTTCGGGGGTATATATGAATTGAATTTACCTTGAGGCTTCGGAAGGTGACGACTTCGCCGAATTTTTGGAGTGCGGAGAGGATTAATTTGCTTTCGGAGAGGGAGCGAGGGGGTGGTTTAGTGCGGATGTGGATGGATTTGGCGGCGAGGGAGGACGCCATTTCTTTCTTTCTTTCTTTCTTTCTTTGATGGATGGAGGGATGGATTGAAGGGATATGGATCACGTAATAATAATAGGTAAGGATAAAACAAGCAAGATGGGGTTGAGAAGTGAGGAGAAAAGGAAAAGGGAGAAAAGAGATGACAAGGGGGAGGGAAGAAAAAAAAGGTTTCAATACTTAGGTAGACCTACTACGTACAGGTATTTTCCACCCATCGTTATCTCCTCTATGTACCTCCGAGCAGCCGCGACAATGATCGACTGGATCAAGACTACCCAATGATACCAAGGTATTTTAATTATTAGGCCTATTATTAAATTAGATCTTAAATGCTATTTATACTACGGAGTAATAATACCTGTAGATATATATCAACCTTGCAATACCGCTACAATATAGTGCCCTTTCATATTATTAGGTAGACGGCAGTGTTATGATCGTGAAACCTGACTACTAACTAGCCTACCCATCAATTCATCTTTGCACAATGCCATAAAGACAGGAGAGGAGAGGAGGGGAGCGTATGATGAATACTTGAATGGCGCTAGTCCAGAAACAGAAAAGCTAATACACATCAAGTAGATAGATTGTTGAGTTTCTTGGCATGCAGCGACCTTAGCCTACAGTATTCCCCCTCCTATTATTGCAACGCTGATTGGCTTATAATATGCGATTGTTGAAGATTCTATCTCGGCAAGGTAAGGTACTGAGGGGAAGTACCTAAATGTATACACAATTGCATAGCATGCATGGTCTATTTGAGGAAAAAGTAATGTTATATTTGCATAGAAATACTACTAAGGGAAAACTCATAACATGATAACATAACAGCATGATAAAAGAGGTTTATGCGTATCGTAGGCATAACCGCATAAAATCTAAAAAATGACCGGATATCTATCTGGTTTAGAAAATGGGGACGTAGAGGCCGTACTATAACAAACGGGTTAGTTAAAATTCGCCTAGAGGGCGATATGAGGGGATATGAGGGGATGTGACACAAGGGAAAAAAAAAAAACTTACGCCGAGAGGGTCGTTGAATCGCAGATTCCTATCCAGAGCGCTGATAGAGTCAATCTCAGAGGCTTCAAGATCGAAGCTAACAACATCCAAGTTCTGAGCAAGACGAGTAGGGTTGTTGCTCTTGGGGATAACAGCAATGTTGCGCTGAGTAGCCCAGCGCAGGAGCACCTGAGCAGGGGTCTTTCCGTACTTCTCAGAGAGACTCTTAATGACCTCGTGTTCAAAGAGAGGGGAGCAATTCTGGGCATTCTTGACCTCGAGCTCGAGGAAGCTCAGAGGACCAAAGGAAGAGTAGGCAGTGATGGCGAGACCTTCCTTCTGGGCGTATTCGACCAGGTTCTTCTGGGTGAGGTAGGGGTGGTGTTCGATCTGGAGGGTGGAGGGGCGGACGCGAGCATAGCGGAGCAGATCCATCAACAGCTGAGCGCTGAAGTTACTGACACCAATGCTGCGGGCGAGCGACTTGTCGACCAGCGACTCCATCGCAGTCCAGGTCTCCTGGATAGTGGCCTTGCCGAGCTCAAGCTTGCCGTCCTCCGACATCCAGCTAGGAGGATAGCGGACGGCGGGGTCGACGTACTTCAAGGAGATAGGGAAGTGCACAATGTACAGATCGAAGTAGTCAACGCCCCAGTCGGCAAGCTGCTTGCGGCAGATTGGCTCGACGCGCTCGCCATCGTGGAAGCTGTTCCACAGCTTGGAAACGATGAAAAGGTCCTCGCGCTTGACGATTCCCTCCTTGATAGCGCGGGCAACGCCCTGGCCGGCCTCGACTTCGTTGCCGTAGTCTTGACGCGGGGAAGGAGAACAGTCAGCTCGATGAATGTTTTCTTTTTTTGTGTTTTTGAAGGCAATCTTTGCAGACAAGGAACATTATTGGCACTTACCGCAGGCGCCGTCAAAGAGACGGTAACCAGCCTTGATGGCCTCGTAGACCTGGTTGGCGCAGGTGTCGTTGTTCACCTTCCAAAGACCAAAACCCACGAGGGGCATGTCAAAGCCGCTGCTAAGTTTAACAGTGGGGGTAACCATCTTGAATGTGTGTGAAGTGTGAAAAAGCGTTTTCTAAGGTGGGAGAAGGAAGTTAGGAAAGGAGGGAATCCAGAAGAAGAAAAGTAGAATAGAAGTGAGGATGAGGATGAGGTGAAGTAGAAAGAGGAGAAGAAAAGAACACGATCACAAGGTACAGACGACCTTTTTCTCTAATCATTAGCCCTTCCTCTTTTTTTTTTTCACTTTTACCCTCTGTCTCCCCCCTCGCCTTTCGGCCGTTCCCACTTGGACCACTGGATAAAGCGCAAGAAGTGGGATGAAGCTGTCCACACAGTGGCTAAAGTGGTAGTGGCGGCTGTATTGGGTGCTGTGGAGGAGGCAAAAGCCGGCTAAAGGGAGGCCGGATAAAATTGGCCCCCCACACTGCAGAGATTCAACTGTTCCTCTCACAAATCTTCCCGCCTGTAGGAGGGGAGCTTTCGGCTTAATTCCCTCCTTTCCAAAGAATGTCCATTGTAAAAACTCAGCCGCTCCAATCAGAGTGTTAAGATGATTATTATAGGTTGATTAATTCCTATCCTTAGCTAGCCAAGTCTCCACTCCCACTGCGTACTACCAACAACTAACTAGTCATACAAAAAGAAATGAGGGGAAACACACACAAAAGAACAAGAAAACACTGAACATTCCAGGGATATTAGAATACACGCTTTTTGCTGCCATGACTATCATTAAGAGCACTGCGTCATGCTTATCGTAGGTGAGCTCCTCCGAAAAGAAAGAAACAGATTAGAAAGGATAATGATTAAGAAAAAAAAAAAGGAAAAATTAAGAAAGGGTAAAGAGAGAGGAAAATAATAAAACCAAAAGGGGGGAATAAATGAGTGAATAAGAAAGGAAGAAAGAAGGATAAAAGGATGGAGGTCTTCTCAACCCGCCTCAACCGCATTATTCTCGACATATGTTGATCCGGCATGGTCGGGGCCTGCCCCATTCATACCGGGATCCCCAGACATCCCTCCCACAATATTCACCAGCTCGTCCGGAGGCATCAGCCCTTCAAAGCTAGTATTTTGGTGTGGCTCGCGAGATGCCGGAACTTGGTGATGGTGATGGTGGTGATGGTGGTGATCAGAGGAAGGGAAAGGGAGATGATGGTAATTGTTCCCATTAGTGTCTCCTTGGATTGTTGTAGGTGTCGACCAAGCTGCATGATTATGGCTGATCTCATCAAGCGATTGATTGCTAGGCCCAAAAAATCCTTCTAAAGAGTTGCTCCCATTGCTGTTATCATGGATGCCAACTCCGTGCGGCTGCGATGGAACATAATGGTTCTCGTGCGCGAGTCCATAACCACCGAGGCTAGACTGCGACAGGGACAGATCGGGGACATGGAGCATTACCGGACCTCCGCTAGTTCCGTGGAGAGTCGTTGGTTGGCTGGTAGATAATGATTGCAAAGAAGGAAACGGATCCAAGACCGAGGTCACCGCGGCCTTATCCCCAAGCCCTTCTTCAGGTTTCGTGATGCTGTTCAAGAAATCCAGTGCCCCGGTTGAATTATACATACTTGCGACATTTTCGTGCGGGGGGGGGTACAGCGGCCAGGGCTGTTGGGTACCGACATTGTGGTGGAGGATATCGTGAGACTGCGGTGGGTGGTAAAGACTCGGAGTGGGCCTACTCAACAAGATCGAGTCCAAGGATAATGGAGGAAGATCGATCCCATTAGAAGCTTTGGAGCTGTTGGGGAGGATCACCTTTTGCCACGTGGTTGTGCCAACATCGTGCGGTCGTGCCTGGCGAAATTTCCATAGAATAATCGCCATCCTTTTGTTTTGGTCACTGGGATCACTTGAATGATGGCCATTCAATCGTCGATAACTCGGAGGTGTGGCGCGAATCTCTTGAACAGCTGTCAAGGTACTGAAGTACCGCCGGATACGGTCAGCAGCAGCATGGTGTTGCCCAACAGCTTCAGCCTCGCGCTTCTCCTCAGTGAGCTTTGTAAAGGTCTTTGCCCACCACAGGGACTCGAAGGGTGGTTTCACCTTCGTCAGATGTGGCTTGGAGAGTTTAGGATACGCTTCCATTGCTCTTCGCCCATCTTCATAAATATAAGTATTACAAGTCCAGTCTTCCATCTGGTTTATCATTGGGGCACCCGGCGACGTAGAATTGGCCATGTCAAGTTCGAGGTGAATTCCCAATCTTGAACCGCCAGGAGGGAAATCATCCATCAATTTGAGACCGGCTTCCAAAAGGATAACTTCACAATTCAATGGGTTATTTACGTCCGACATCAACGCGTTCAAGTGGGGGAAGGACATTTGCCAGTTTTTAATGTCATCTAAGAGTATAGGCGGCTGACGCTGCTCTCCCTGCAACCGTGTGTACACGTGGGAGGCCTCATCGATCCGGTCAAGCTTGCTCGGTGCACTGACCCACATGTCAAAATGTAGACCATTGATTGTATTCACAGCCATGTCATTGAGGTTTAAGTTTGGGTGAAATTGGGGTGTATGCAACTCCGCAGCAAACGGCTGTACTGGACGCAGAGAGTCGTGGTAAGAGGGAGGTAAATGAGTATTGTAGTGGCTTGAGAGTGGGTGCTCAATCGCAGAGGTCCTCCATTTAGGCCCAGCTGGTTGTGACTGGCTATTGCGGTCTAGTTGTTGTTCTCTAACAAGCCTTTCCCCTATTCATACCTTTATATTAGTATCCCCAAACAAGCTCATGAGTAGAAAAAAAAAGAGAGCAGTAGGAATCTTACAATCTGGATCACCCTTAAGAAATGAGTCAAGAACTTGCAAATGACTTGAAACTTGTTTCCTTGTTCTCCGTTTGCCAGTGGCCTTGAATATGAATTCCGCAATCAATTCATTTCGACCATATGACTTCCCACGTTCGGACCACTTTCGTCGGCCCATCGGTGGGTTAGCTTCAAGGGCTAGGGTCATAGTTAGCAACTATCTCTCCAAGCTGGTGCAAACAAATTTTTGATTTCCATTTTTGCCGTTTCTCGTTCTTTTCTTACCTTGCTGGAAAGCATCTTCCAACTCATCAGACCATACAGGTTCCCCATCCTTTCCAGTGTCCCGGCGAGGCCGAGCCCTATATTCGAGATACTTCTGTGACTTAAGGTAGCTCTTGCCCCTACGAGAACCAGCAAAGAGTGGCCCCCCATTAGCGTGGAGCCTTCTGTACTTCTTTGCCTGGTATCGCTGAGGGTTCAAGATACTGGGATGGGGGTGGTATAGGCTAGTAGCTGCAGGCAATGGATGTGTTGGAACTGAATGAGGATGAGGATACTTGATGGTGAACTGCTGGAGGTGGTCATCACGTCCTATAGCGTCACTGTGTGCTAGGTTGTCCGAGTACGACTGAACGTTCCCTGATGTATTCTGAAGAGCCCGATCTGAATGGGCACCCACCCCCTCCAGAGGCCCTTGGGATTGGGGTACCATACACTCGGGTTGCCAGTCAGTAGCCATGGAGTGATGCACTAAAGATGGGGCTCTCGAAGAATGACAACAAATTCCAAAGATTAGGGTGCTGAGGACCCTCAAAATATTTACTGCCTAGTAAAGAACGCAGTAGGTGACAAAACAGCAATGGAGAACGTAATCCTTGAGAGAGAATGTTGGAGACTAGGAAAGAGAATGTGGGAGCGAGCTCCATGGTGTTTATAGAGGACGGAGTCCCCCTTGGGAGGGAGTCAACCATTGCTACATTGTTGGATCACGTTGCTTGTTTAGATGTCCCCCTCGACAGAGGAGTCTCGATTGTGCTTGATGGGAGGGGCAGCTCCTGCTGTGCTTCACGCGTTCAGTCAAGGTGATGGAGGAAAGGAAGATAGTGGCTCCCTCGTTGCGTTGCAGCAAATCAGAAGAGACATAACCCTCCGATGGGAGAAGGCGGAAGCCAATGCAAGGGGCACTCAGGGTGCTCGATCCAGTCAAAGACGCTTCGGAGATTTTACACTGCGCAAGATGAACGTTGACCATTTCCCAATCATCTAAAGAACAGGAACAGGTGAGCAATAATGAGCGGCTTAGTGGCAAAGGTCATAGTTGGAATGTAGCAAACCCAACAACATTGCCCATTACTATCTGTGAGGAATGCTCCAAGGTATTACGAAGGCTCGACAAGAATGTAGGAAGGCGCGGCCATAGCCCTATTATGGTATGGATATCTAGGGCGTGGAGAACTAATTGTATAGGAGTAAAGGGAACGAGACCTTGATATTGAAACGATCCCATATCAAAACTAGGATTAAAGGGAATATACACTGGCTTCGGATGCACGAGGGGATAATGGTTTGCAGGACGCGTATGTACGTACTGACAGCCGCAGGAACGTGTTGTCTGCGGCCGCGCTTCCACATCCGAGACGCAAGGGATGATATCAAGGCCACAACCAGTGCCATTGTCCCTATCCACAGGGAGAAGGGACATTTTAGCTTTCCTCGTCCTGCGCCCCTACGGTGAATTTTTTGCGCCCAGTTCCCGTGAGCTTTTGGAGTTTGACCCTGTCCAGCTGCTCCCCTACTTTCTTTTCGATCCTTTGAATCTCGTCCTCCGCATCAATAGCCTCCTCGTTTGCAAATTCCAACACTAATCTCCTGCCAAGAAGATGCGTGTTCTTGAGCGCGTCCATGGCATTTTCCGCTTCGCGAGCGCTTACGAAATCCGCAAAACCAAAGCCACGAGCAGACCTGTCAAACTTCTGAGGAACACGAACAGAACGAAGCTGCCCATATGCTCCAAAAAGTGATCTAACATCTTTCTTCGTCGCCTGGAAGGGCAAATTTTTGATAATAATTTTGGTCCGTCTTGCAGCAATTTTCTTCGCCGTATCTTCACGCCTCCTTTCTTCAGCCGCATCCATACCTTTATGAGAGGCTCTAACTACCAGCGCGTGTCTATCAAGGGCGTAGCCATTCATCACGGCAAGAGCGGCTTGGGCCTGTGCCTTGGTCCTAAATTCGGCAAAGCCAAATCCCATACTTAGAGTCTGGCCGGGGTTTTTAGGATCAGGTTTAACTTTAACCCGGGCCGACACGAACCCTTCCAGGGGTCGGAAGGCTTCCACCAGCTTTTCATTTGTTGTAGAGAAACTGAGATTCTTTATAAAAAGTGTTGAGGTATTCAGATTTTCATCCGCTTCCTCTGCCGCGAAAGTATCGGCGGTAGAGAAGCCTTGAGAGACAGCCTTGCTTTCTGGAACTGGTTTCTCTGGCACTGCGGTACCTTCGAATAGATTTTTGGGTGCTTTCTCTAGAAAGAGAATTGAATCTCCCAATTTTCGGTACGCAAGCCCTTTAAAGGCTTTTTGCGCTTCATCTGGCCTCGCAAATTCCACGATAGCTATTGTGCCACTAGGAGGCATGAGGAGCCTTGTTATTTGACCATACTGTTCAAAGAGCTTTCGAAGGTCGTCGGTCTTTATGCCATATGAAAAGTTTTTTACTAAGATAGCAGTATTTCCTCGCTCACGGTGTCTAAACGCGTCGATATTCACACCATTTTCTCTAAAGTATGACTTCGTTTCTTGAATTACATGCGTTTCAGCATGGGCTTGTTTCACCGCAGCATCCGCCGAAGTGGGGTCAAGGAGGTCCGATTTGGAGACACCAAGTCGCTCCGCAACTGAGGACATAACAGCATCAGCCTACACAGATTTATTAGCACAAACCGACCCACTCGATATTGTCATTATTTTCTTTCTACTTTTCAAGTCAACTCACATTCATATAAAGCGAATTCCAGCTAAATGAAGAGGAAGTCGCCTCTTGCTTTCTCTTAATTTGTTTTTGTTTCTTCAAGGGTAATTTAGAAAGCTCATGCTCATCCAATTTATAGGTCTTTTTAGTGGATGCCGGTAGAATATGCAGTAGACGACCTTGGAAGTGTTTACCATCAAGATTTTTGTACGCTTCTACGGCAGCATCCGGGTCACTAAATTGAACGTACGCAAAGCCTTTGCTAGTGGTGAATCGGGTGTCGAATGCGACATGGATCTAGAGAAGTCAGCAATAGCTCGCAAGACTATTGAATGAATAGAAGAATCCAAAAAATGAATATCGCTTATCAGAGAACAAGAGGCATCTACTAAAATACTCTTTCCCGTTGACATCATTTGCATTGGCATCGGATGTCCCTATCAGGAATATCATCACTTAAGCGAGAGGGGTGTGGGGGGTGTGGGGGGTAGAAAAAAAAACGAAGAAAGAGAAGTAAAATAAAATATCGTACCTCTTCAATTTTGCCAAAGGGTGCAAAAACCTCTTGTAGATCCGGTTCTGTTGTGTCATAGGACAGATTCCTAATAAACAAACGAGCAGATATACGAATGTTTTCGATATTTGTGTCAACCTCGGGAGCTTTGGTTGTTGCCGCTGGGTCATCATTACCAACTTGTGATATGGCAGAGCCATGACTTGTGGGGCCTGAATCAGCTGCTAGAGTTGCATTAGGATTCGGTGTTGTCGATTCAAAATCGGCCTGCTCATCCTCATCCAGGAGGCCAAGGAGGCGACTTGTTTTCGAACGAAGCCAATCAGCATCGGATACTGGTTGGTCCTGGGCTTCGTTATCTTGCGGTACTATTTCATTCTCTGTTCTGCTGTCCAGCACATCTTGAGGTTCAGTCTGCGGCTGTTCTGGTGGGTTACTAGGCTGCCTGTGTGGGTCCTCAACATCTTTCTCGGCTAATTTCGCCTTCTTTCTTTGAGCGTATGTCAGCTCCTGGGTATCATTATCTCCATTGGCAGGTCGCTCATTTGTAGGTAAGCTCTTTTCAACCTCAGGTAGAGGTTGAAGAATAGCTGGGTCATCATTCGCCCACGTTTTAGTTTTCGAGGAGTGTGCTATTACGGAAAGATACTCTTGTAGTTTAGGGTCTTGGGTAATTTCCCCATCCCGTTTACGCTTGAGTGAATTTCCTGTAGAGTCACTAGGATCAGAATATTTAGTATTCTTTCCAGCTCTGAGCGGTGTAGGGTCTGCATCGATCTAAAACAGTTCGGTCAGTTTCAAGACCACTTGTACCGGTCAGCGTGGTCAACGGGGATGGAAAAGAAATTATAGGTCAATATGTAGGTTAGAGATGCATACCGGCTTAGCAATATCTACTGAGATCTTAGACATCTTCAGAAATGTCCTATTGAAGTAGGAAACAGCTTGCTGGGCGACTTCGGGGCTTTTAAAGCCCACGAAGCCGATCCGGCGCTTTGGCAATACATGAGCATCTGTCACTGGGAAGCGACTAGCAAAGTGTTTCTTTAGTTGTTCATTGGATAATGTCGGCGGTAGGCCAGAGACAAACACTCTTGTGCTCTCCATTTTTTAGGTTTGGGGGCCTCCTCTTCAGGGCCGAAGAGTGTGAAGAAATTGAGAAGAAAAGGATTTGCGAAAACTTTTTTTTTTCCTCGACTTTTAATGTTACTGAAGGCGGTCAGATCAAGTGGGAGTGGCCCGTGCATTCTACGCGGTCTCCCCCATCACAGCTCAAACAACAGTCAGCAAGCACCAATTAGCAACCTTCGTTCAACCTTCCAATCTCAAGGATTCTTCTTCAAAACCAGCTCCGGCGTAACTCCTCTTTCTCATATACTATTTTCTTTGACTTAATAAGCCACAGTTGAACCCTCGTGTTCTCTCATAATGGCGACCGAAAAGAAAGACAAGCTGGAGCGTAAGTTCTAGGAGCTTATGACCTTGCCATGATAGCAACTAACCTAACCTCCAGCACAAATCAAGTCCGTCGATATGGTAAGAATGCTTGAAGTGCTAGAATAGGGACGGTACTAATGGTACGGTAGACGGAGGATATGCAACAGGAGGCTGTCGAAGTTGGTGAGTAGGCATTGGGCGAATCGCTTGCTCCAGACTAATTTGTTCAGCGATCGAGGCAATGGATAAATATCACATTGAGAAGGTATGTTCTTGACATGAGCTGCTCTGGCTTACGGTGGTGCTAACTACGTCAAGGATATCGCTCAGTACATCAAGAGAGAAGTCAGCCATCCCTTATCCACTCCCAAGCCGAAACAATTCTCACGCGATCGCAGTTCGACTCCCGCAAAGGTGCAACATGGCATTGTGTTGTCGGAAGAAACTTTGGCAGCTTTGTAACTCATGGTAATTACCAGTGTATGATGTGGAATGCGGCCAGAGCTAATTCCCCGCAGAGACGAAACATTTCATCTACTTCTACCTCGGTCACTGCGCCATCCTCCTCTTCAAGACCCAGTAGGTGTCCACGGGTCCTTCAGCGCTTTCGTCCACCTTAAAAAACCTAGGTCACTTGCTTTGTATCTATCTATCTATCAGGGGATACTCGTTACTTCGGAACATTCCCATATGACCATTCACCATGATTCCCAGTCCACGTTAAGATTGTGCCTTGAGGGTAACAACAAATATGTGAATTCCTTTTCGACCTTTTTTTTTTTTTTTCTTTTTTTTTTTCTCCTGGTTAAATCTACCGGTGGTATCATATTGAGAAATTAGTCTATAAACTAAACTTACGTAGCTGTGGTGATCTTGGCCTGCGTATTCCAACTCATTCCTAGTCTAATCGTCCTTTTGGAGTTATTGTTAATCCTGTTGTATTATGCTCTTTGTGCCGTTGAAGTTTCGGATTGTTGTCAGGTTCTACCCAGGTAGTATTGTACATGATAAACGTCACCTGGTTAAGATGACTGATCGAGGCACGAATTGATTATATCCTTCACGGTAGTTAGGCCGGACCAGTGTCTAATATATTTAGGTGCTTATGTTTGATATCTGCACTAGCCGAACCACCCGATTTGGTGGCTGTGGTAGCTATTAAAGACCTGGCGGTGTGGTGTGTATATAGATGGGTGTGGGGTTACAGGGTGATCTCCGCTGCCTACAACGGGAGATCAAGAACCAATCAATATACAAATGGTATCCATCAGGTCCGATTTATTTTATTCGTTGGCGAAGACAAGTACATATGAAGGAGGTGGTAGCTTACGTCTATCAAATATACGTAGTTGGCTGTAAATTTGTAGATGTTAAAGAAAAAAGGAAAGAAAAAGGGAGGGGTGCAAAGCAGTCATGTTCCTGAACATGTTCCTGAATATATATTATTTAGCTTTGTATGTTTTAATACCAAGACCTGGTAGGTGAATTGTTTAAGCTAACACTCTAAATAAATTCCAAAAAACAAATAAGTAGTCAGTTTGGCCGAGTGGTTAAGGCGAGAGATTAGAAATCTCTTGGGTTCGCCCGCACAGGTTCGAATCCTGTAGCTGACGGTTTCTTTTTATTTTTGATTTATTTTATCCGTGAGAATAATTGGAACATGGGTCGTCCTTCACCAAAATACTTTATTATCTATTCGACAGTGGACGCCCGTAACCATATTGTGATTTTTGTCTGTTGTTGTTTATTTTATCTTACCGTGACCATAACATATTGGACGGTATTTACTCCAACATTAATAGGATTTAATGAGATCTGCTTAGTGCAGGGCTATTAAACTGCTTGCCTCATCTCGCGGGTAAGGTAGTGACCGTTCGAGACCGTCACCTCCCGTTAGTGTACTGATAAGTATCCTTTTACTGCGTATGGGGTTGTTACTAGATGCCCACCCTGGTAGCATTTCTTCGGTGTTATTTGGTATATAAATTTGTGAAGGGGGAGGGGACATAGGTACCCCTTCCCACTAAAACCACCCCAAAAAAAAAAATACCAAAAAAGTGATACGGTCTGCGGTTGAGGGGAATGAGAAAAGATTGTTAAAAAACAAAAAAAGAAATCGTCAGCTACAGGATTCGAACCTGTGCGGGCGAACCCAAGAGATTTCTAATCTCTCGCCTTAACCACTCGGCCAAACTGACTACTTAATATTAATCAGCAGCCATCTTTGGCAACAGAAGCAGAAGCCTCAGCTTACGTGTCAGCAGGCATATCTTGAAATCCTTCACCAAACCAAAATCGGCCCATCTCTCTGCATACCCTGGAAAAGTCAGCGGACTATATCCCTTTCGCCCAGGAAGTGAGGAATTCTCGGTCACCGAGAGGCTTGCAGGTATCAATGATCAATGGTCTAGGCTAACACCACATACGGGGCTAATCACGAGCCGAATTGTATCCTCTATATATCGCTAGAGGTAATATAATGGGTTATAGTTCCGCCATGGACCCCATCAAATCTGAAAAAAAAAATAATAATAATAAATCCATAAGGGGTTCGTCAGGCGTATCGGTGCGTTTAATATAGCTCATGCCGTTTTGGATTTGAAGTGGTCGCCTTTATATATGTCGGAAACAACCCAAATGATTGCTTTAGTTAGGCCATATATCAATTAACCATGACTCGTTATTGATCCCTCAAGGCGCATGAAAGGTATGATGGATGATAATTTCGTGAACAGCATTTTTTCCCCTCAACTCCTTCCTCTTAAGTAGATCTTTATGAAAAGGTTTCTCAAGTAATGATGTAACCCACATATGCTATGCGAGGTACCTTACACCTCATTTATAGAGATTTTTGTTAGCTTTGGCACTCAGCTGGGAGGCCAAGCTTTCACATATTTATGGGCAGCGCGGACTGAGCTACTCTCTAATGTTCGTTCTCGTTTTCGATTAGAGTATAGGGCACGATATATCTTGTCTTCTGCGTGACGAAAGGCCTCAAGCCATTAGCTCCTACCTAGATTTAGGCAGCCTGTGCGTTGTTGGTTTCTTCTTTAGTCCGGAGAAGGAGATGTTCTAAATGGGCACCCACTCATCCTCGAAGCCCGTGAAAAATATCAAAGTATTGTCTGCCCTTGCGATGCAACCTCTCAAAATGTTGGCATGATATACTTTAAATGGCGAAATATTCGCCCATAATTGAAGAAAAGTACCAGTAACGTCATTCTAACGTCGCATAGGGAGCTACAATCCAATCAATACAATATCGACTCTGCTATATCTAGTATAGCGATCATCATGCGATCCTGGACGGGTTGGCATATCATCAGTATTGCTTTAGATACTATAGATCTCCGAGCAATTGCCTCTACGTACTGGGATAAATTACCTCAACATGAAACTGGAAACCATAGCAAACATATCTAGAGCTGGAAATATGCATGGGAGCTGTCACCTACCTTCTCAAAACCGGTGAGGTAAATAGGCCCTATGTCATCCGAAGCTAGTTGACAATGTGCAATCCAAGCTGTCTAAAGGGTACGCCATCGCTCAAACAGAACCGAGAGCTGGGATGTATGTTTGTAATAGTACAAAGCTGTTTGAACTGGATGCTGACTCCAAGGCGGAAATCATTAACAGATAGACTATCTAGCCGGGGCAAAAAAATTATTAAGAGAATTGTACGCCATGTCACCTTCAAATATAAGGAATCAAAGAGAAGCCAAAACCTTGATGGTAGGGTGGATGAATTTGTGAGGAATGACCTGATCTGTAAGGACTGACACCAAAAAAGGCACTCAAAGGGTCTGTGATATGGATGAGGTTCCAACATGCTATACCTTATTTGTATCAGATGAAAAAAGTTAAAAAGAGTTAAAAAGAAACGTCAGCTACAGGATTCGAACCTGTGCGGGCGAACCCAAGAGATTTCTAATCTCTCGCCTTAACCACTCGGCCAAACTGACTGCTGGATACTATTCGGGACTGATATTTGACTATATAAGCGGCCCACATTATAGATGGGCCGTTTGTGGGCCAAGCGTACACGATAAGCCCTAGACTACGTCATTGGCGAATGTCAGACCCTTTCTTCGCTTGCACATCTTTTGCAACATGAATGCTTGGAAGAGATTGACTGACTCCGCATCAAATGGGAAGAAAAAAGACAAGTATCCTTGACTCAGGTAAGACCCGAGTCGTCTCGAACGAAATTCGAGCGAGCGACTGCCTAGGCTGGTAAGTTTCATACCACCAATTACACTTCTGGTATTTCTCATGGAACTTGTATATGAAAATTTTCATATACCAAAAAAAAAAATACCGTCATTATCAGAGTTAAAAGCAAAGAAGAAGAAAGGGAGCAAAAAACGACAAGACTGAGATTCGAACTCAGGCCCCCGAAAGGATTTGATCACCAATGACACTGTCGCGCCAATTCGAGTCAAACGCGTTAGACCACTCCGCCATCTTGCCGGATTAGGATATTGAATTTACTGAATTAGACTACATAATACAGCGGTATTTTTTCCCTTGGGTCCAGATGCCAAGCCCAACCTGTTACACGTTCTGCCAGTAGTCTGTAATGGTGTTGCCTTTTCCTCCCTCTGCAACAACATTAATTATCATCTTCTTTTCCTTCTCTCCCCCCTTCTGCTTCAAAATAATTACTAGCTATAATTTGTTCTTTTGTCCCTAAGTCATCCAAAGGGAGTTTTCTATTTCCGTAACGCATTTGTATCTCATAGCCCCTTACCCCAATTCACCAGCAATCGACAGAAACGTCACATTACAACATGGCTATTTGTATCACATTTGGAACACATGGTAAGGTCCAACTCCCTGATATTTGAAAAAAAAAAAAAAACTAAACCGAAATATCACAGAGTTCACATCTATGCTCGAAGGATACGAGAATGTCAGAGCATATTGCTATAACTGTAGGTCCCCTAAAAGTGGAAACTTACCCCATCCTATCACACTTCTACCTCTCATGATCTGGATCTGTTCCTGAACCGGAAATACCTTATGGACACCACCGGTCACCAACCCCAATGACTAATGTATAAACAATCTAGGCCAACACTGGAACGGTCATTGTATAACTCGATGGTGAGTTTTGAAATTTATGAATGATGAATTTTTGGAGAGCTCGCTAACTAGAACATCTCATGATTCTCTACATTGACATGTATATGTTTATAGGCCATTCTTCACAATTTGCTTTATTGTATGGAGTCTCTTTCAAATATCTAAACTTGAACTTTTCGTTTTAACCACATGATATATATAACATGTATAGCCTGTGATTCCACTTTCGACTCATAAATACAAAGTAAGTCTAAGCTACCCAATACATTCCACTCCTCCTTTCCCAAGAGAAATAGTGTTAACAGTCCCTACATAGGAAGTAACTTGTTACACTTGTCGCTTCACTCAAGATTTGCGGTACATGCTTTCCCCCATCTTTCTGACATCTAAAGCATTACTTCCATACTATATATTTATGCATCGTATTCAACAACGACCAAAAAAAAAAAAAATTTAAAAAAAAAAAAAAATAGGGCCGAAGCTAACAATAACATCTTCACTACCACCCAGTGACCGACCAGATATAACTCCACAAACAAGACCGCCCCCTGGTATGATGTCCGGTCCCCAACCTCCACCGCAGGCATATTACGGGCCCCCCCAACAGGTTCAGTCGCCTCCTCCTGTCGTCACTGGCGCCGTGGGTTCACCACAACCACAACCACCGTCACAACAACAGCATCAGGGTTATGCGTACAAGTAGCCTCTCGTTATCTCTCTCCATCTGACCTACCTCTACTCCGCCCTCGAAAAGGGCTGGCGGCTGTGTAATGGCGATGAGTTATTTCCCCTTTTTTTTTGCGCGTTTCTTCTGTTTTATCGGTGTTTGGTTGCATTTATTTTGTTGTTTTTTCAGTGTCTGATGCTGGCGGTTATCACTATGTGGTGGTCACTGGATGTTATGGTTGCTGCTTTGGCCATCCTTAAGTTGACCGGTAATAAGTAGGAGCACACTGTAGGTACTTGGCTATCTATCTATCCATCTGCGTGTTCAATTTATTTGAATAATGGAGACCTTATGTCTCATCCTAATTAAGTAGGTTCTGGATTGGGTATGTATATATGAACATACACCGATTTTTTCGTCCAGGAAAAAAGTCTCATAAAACATAGAGTAGTAGACATGTCGCTATAGCGAAGTTTCAAAAACAAACGAATGGGGGGTATATAATCAAACATCCATGGACAGTATAGATAGCAGCTTCACTCCTTTCTTTTCTCCTCAAACCCCTGCAAAAGGGAGACAGAGAAACAAAACCAACAAAGTCAACAGGTATATAAACACATCATCAATAATTTGCAAGTTTCCGCCTTTCTTTTTATGCGGAATCTGCCTTGTTAGGAACTCCCTTCTCAGTAGGAGTGATGACTCCCGAGGTGGTCTCCTCTGGTGTCTCTTTGTGCCCCTCAAGCGCACGCCTTTTCTGGCCCATAGCGTCGAGGAACATAAGTCGAGCCACGCGGACGATACTTCCGCGGCCTTCCCAGATTGGGAAGACGACAACACCAAAAGCCGTACCGAAGAGCCAAATCAAACCGACAACAACCCAGCCGGTGAAGAACTTCTTACTGAAGACATACGAGCTGGCATACATGGGAATAGGCCAGAGGAGGAGAAAGCAGACAACCATGCCGATGGTGAGAGCACGGGAGAAGAAGGCAGCTTGGTTCAACTTGCGGATTTCTTCCTCCTCTTGGCTGGCGGTGTGGTGCTCACCGGGGATTAGTTCAAGGTCGACGTGGGCTGCTGCGGCCACATCGGAGTCGTCGACTTTGCGAATAGCACGCATGGATTCGTAGTCATAGTTTTGGACTCCAAACACGTAGGTGAGGACTGGGGAGAAGACTATTGGACTCAAAAGGGCAGCCACATTTCCGGCAAGCATGGGATAGTTGGAGCCGGTAGTCTCGACGGTGAATTCGCCAAACTGGCTCTTTGTGGTGACTAGCCAGGCAATGAGTGACATGGCGAGACCTAGAACCGGTGAAGCGGCGGCAGCGATCCAGTTTTGATCCTTCCAGACAAGGGTCATAGCGCCAGGGAACACAGCAGAGGAGATGATCACACCCATCAACAAGTAGAGGTAGCCCATACCAATACCGGCGTAGTAGAGGCCAGTTGCAAAGGCGGCCATAATGACAGCAAAGATGATGCAAGAAATATGAGACATCCAGACAAGTCGCTTTCCCTTGGCCTCTGGGTTAATGTATGCCTGGTATATGTCGTAGGTGATAATCGAGGATACGGCGATAAGCTGAGCTGAAAAGGCCGACGTAACGGCCATAAAGATCATGAGGGTTGTGCAGACCGCCCCGCTGTAGCCTAAGAGTTCGACTGCAGCGAAAGGGAGCACAAGACCAGCGGTGACATCTGTAGAGCTAATACGACGAGTACCCTCGAGGGCTAAAGCGGACAAACCCATGGTGGTAGCACAGAGCCAGGGAATAGCGAACCAGCAAAGACCACCAATAACGTATCCAGGGAAAGCGTGGACAGGGCTTGCAGCAATAGCCTTATTGTAATATCCATTGTCAAGGAACACGGTTCTAATGTTTTTAATTTAGCAAGTGGCTTTTAAGAAGGCAAATATTGGTGGGGGGAGGAATTCAAAAAACAAGAAAAGAGGGTCTTACCCGAAGTTTCCAACAATGTTAATAACCCAGAAAATACCACCTTCCTTTGATCTCATGGTGAGATAGCTTCCGCCGGCATTGCCCTCGACTGGGTGAAGTTTCGCAGCTTCAACTAGTAAGTCGTACACCTTTCCAGGCGATCCGAGAGTGTCATTTGTCGCATAAGCTGAGAAGGCGAAGATGAAAATGATGACAATGATGACAACCGTATGCATGTAGTCTGTAATGAATGTCGCCTTGATACCACCGAAAAGGGTGTAAAGTACAACACCGATTGGTAGAAGAAAACAGGCAGCAGCTGTAGGAACACCGGTCATGGATGTCAACACCGCAGAGCCACCAGTTAGTAGCATGGCAGTGACTAGAATGTTTGTCATTAAGCAGAAGACAATAAAGACCAAATGGACGATTGTGCCATAACGAGCACGGATGGCTTCCAGGAATGTGTGAGCATTTGGAGCTCGTCTCTTCAGCTCGATCGCAAGGGTTGCGAACAAAATGATTTGAACAGTTGCACCTGTACCCTAGGAGGTTAATTACCCATCACCAGATGTAAATGCTATCAGAACTTGATAGGTATAAGGACTAACCAGATGCGTAGTAGAAAGGACCAGAGGTGCCATAGCTATAGGCCACAGCAGAGGACTGGAGAAGAGTAGCTGCCCAGGTCCAACTACTAACGACAGCAGAGGCAACTAGACCGGACTTGACACTTCGACCTGCCGTCGAGAACATCTCGGAGGTGATGACCTCATGTTGGTATCTGCAATGAAAGGTGGATTAGCTACAGTAGCCCCCTAGTACAGAAAGGTTTATCTGTCACATACCTCTTCAGAGCCCAAGTGATGAAGATCATGACTAGGGCAAAAGCAAAACCCAATCCAACAATGATACCATATCCAAAGCCCTGGGATAGGGGGGCCACGAAGGTGACCTCGTCCGCATCAGCCATTTTTATCTTCTTGCCAGCAACTGTAGAGGGTAAGGTAGAAACTGTCTCCAGTGATGAGAAAAAGGGCGGGGGAAGGGTTTATAAAAAAAAAAAAAAGGAAAAAGAAATAATAAAGATGATCCCAATGCAATGAGCTAATCACTGATATTGATAGAGACTACCTAATCATGCCAAGCCGAAGAATTGGGGGAGGGGGAAGATCCCAAGTGATGTTGACACTGAGTTTTAGGGATTACCAAAAGAAAGAAATTGAGATGACCTGGGTGAGCTAAGATCGATATATGTATTGGTCGAGACTTGAAGGAAGTCTCCGAACTCGCAGACCTCATCATGACGATCAGCATGCTGGTATATTGGGCTCGGGACTCCTCCAAGACACCAAGAGCGATAGTCAGGTGAAAAATTCATTGGTGATGATGATAAATAATGGTAATTGAAACTTAGCTTGGAAGCATGTAAGGAATGAGTTGATAAGGATGTTCAGCGTTTTGTAATAGGAAGGATGGATGGATTGAGCTACGGGGTAACTATGAGCAGGAGGAGGGGGTGGGAAGCAGTTTAGCTCTCCCTACAGTGGAGGCTGGCCGCGGCGCGGAGAGGGCGCCCTAGTGACTGTGCTTTCGGCCTCTGTCTTGACTGCCTTTTTTTTTTTTTTTTCTCTTCCTTTTCTATCGTGTTTTACACATGATTGGCGGGCTGACAGTTGTACGTAGGTTGGTAGTAAGGACATCTCCATCGGAGGTCTCCTGCTTATCAGTATTGTTCATCTTCCGGCCAATGATAGACGACAGGGGTCAGTCTTGGTGCTGATAAGAATTCGCAAGAGGGGAAGAAATGATTGGGTTAGAGAGCTGAATTACCTTAAGACTTCGTTTAAGGTGGGGATTAAGTGGTACTTACTAGTCCAGGCTAGTGATGGCTTCAAGCAGTACCTTCGGACGATGACTGACCTTATTTTGCAATAGAAACAAGAAATCCTGGATGCGCCTGGGTTTCAGATCTTGATAACACCCTTGACCAGTAGGATTGGCTCTTGAGCGTAGACTGATTATTTACTCTCTTCTTCTTACTCGATAAGCTCACTAATAATAATAGATTGAGGAGGAGGAGGGTATTCCCCACGACCCTAATGTTTCCGAACTAGTACAAGAATAATAAGAAAAACTTTCTTTTTTGTTTTTTCCACCTCGACAATCATATTAGCACCTCTATGCTTGTTGATTTTTTGTTTATCCTTGTTCTTCCCATCCTGCACCTATCCATTCCTTCATGAATTCTCCGTTGATATACCTAACTTGGTTAGTCCGTAACCTACTACTTTAAACAACCTGGGGAGACTTTGGGTAGCTAGCTTAAAAAAAAGCAAATAAGTCACTCGCTTATCCTTCGAGGTGCTTTTTGTCATACAAATTACCTAGTATTTTGACCCTACCTAAGTAGGTACCTTCGATTTACAGGAGTCCAGGCTGCAGTGCAGGCTGCAGTGCAGGGCGCAAACTGCAGAGTCTTAAGACAACAAAAAACCGACCTTGCGGGACTTCCCTAGCGCACACCTTGGAAGGATTTACCTCAATTTATTTTATTAATTTTTCCTTATAAACAGTGAACCTACTATCTATCTGATAGTCGATAGTTCCCTCTAAAGAGCTCCTATTTCCGGCCTGGAAAAGGCGCTTAAAATTTGATCTCAATCAATCCAAAAATTAAAATAAAATCAGCCCATCTGAGAGGCGTAAATTCTAAGAGATGAAGCGTGCTAGTTAACTGATATCATTATCATTTATCCATTTGAGCACTCAGCCAGCCATCCTTCCAAATTAAATTTGTAGTAGGTCTAGGGACTACCCATAGAGATGAAACAAGAAGCGAGTGCATAATCTATACGCTCATGATTCCTCACCCACGGTCTCGACCCGATGCTTGTTAGCTCAAGCTATGTATAGCTATGTATGATGGGAAAATTTTTTTCTTTGGTCCGTTCGCCTGTGTTGACATTATATAGAGTATACTGTATATAAACTACTGGAGATATTTGTCTATACCCCACCCCATCTATATTCTTTTCTTCGACTTAACAACAACATGTGATATCTACATAAATAGATATATAGGTAACACCTTAGGAGTGAGCAAGAAACCAAGAGAGTTTATAGATTTAGTGTAATGCAATTGAACCTGCTACATATGTTCTCTCCATACATACCCAGATATACGCAAATACACATAGGTACCTATACACATAATCTCTACCTATATATCGGTGTCTAGTTTCCACCTAGATACATAGGTACGTTTTACTAAGTATTATCTAGGTAGGTATTAGTTAGGTCAAGCGGATCCTCAGAAAGATATTGGGGGTGGAAAAGAAAAAGAAGGGGAAAATTAAAAAACTACAGCTAGAGAACTAGAAACAACTCCCAACTACCTAGGCTAATCTACCTACCTACCTTATCAGATCTAGATCCTTCATGAACACAACAAATCCGCACAGGGCACTTGGTCTACCTACCTAACTACCTACCAACCTACCTACCAACCTACCTACCTACCTACCTACCTACCTACCTACCTAGATACTTAGACCTAGGTACACTACCTTGCAATGACTCGCTTTCGCCAGGTTAAGTCGGGTGAATTATTCCTAATATTAACATAACTAGAAGCCCAAAGCTAAACAATCTTATGGCTGATGTTGATGTTGAGACAACGAAGAACACATGACACAACACAGGGCTAGTTAATCATAGTTCATCCCACCTCGCCTACTTAGCGAAAGGATTTTTTTTTTTGATTCTATCTTGAGCGCCACATTAGTAACAAGAATAAACTAATTATGCTCACCTACCTTCTTACTTGCTAGGTAGATACCCAAGTAATGAAGAGAACAAACCCAAGAATGACAACAGCTAGCCTAGTCAGCGCCACCCCCATCGACTCTTATCTGTATAATAATGCATCCTTGCCGCGCTTACCAGGGATAATCATTCCCTATAAGGTACAGAGCTTAGGTACTTACTATTGCATGCACTATGAAGATGTGGGGGAGTGTTTATAAAAAAAAGGCTAACTGTCCCGGGCAAGCTTTAAGAGGGGCAGGAAGAATATGGGCTAGAGATCTAGAGACTGCATTGGGCTGAGGGCTGATATAAGGAAAAAGGGTAAACGGGTTCAACTGTGAGATGCTTATAAAAAAGTACGTAAGTATGTCATGGAAGGAGCCTATAATATACATTCATATATGCAATTCTTTCCCAACTATGACTAGCTTGGTTCTCTGCATAGAAATTTTGCCATTCCCGAATAACGATGCATAACACTGAAATAAAAAAAAAAAATAAAAAAAAGAGGAACGTCCGGTGAGCGAATTAAAAAGAAAGAGACTAAAGCCTATGCTGCAGATAGGCTTTGACAACTCAGAGCAAGAAAAAGTTAGAGATGTTCCCCTTAACTGATTATCACAAGCTCACCGGCGCATGGGAAAACCTAGCCAAGGGGCACCAAGAAGGGGGGTATATGATGTGTTAAAAGGGGAGAGAGGGAGGTTTGGGGATAATGGATTAAGTGATTTATTCACTCCGTTGTCAACGCCCAAGTTCCTTGCAAGAATGGGGCCAGCTCAGGCCTCCCAAGCGAGCCATTCGCACAGCATTATCATTTCAAATATTCGACTTTGTTATGATGGTATAAGCCATCCCCATTCATTGGGCCAAAATTCAGGGCCCGTAGCAAAAGGCAAGCAAGTGGTGACAGGGAGATTGTAATCAAGTAGGGTGAAGGCAATTTACGATGAGAACTTGCGGGTAATCTTGGCAATGACTGTAAGACAAAGTGCACACATTAGCCTTCCCAATTCGGATTTGATATAATGGGAAATTCTAGCCTTCCCCTCCCTTGGCTAAAGGAATATATATGAAGGATAGAGATAGACATACCATGCAGACCGACAACGGAGAAGATGAATCCCAAGCTCAGAACCAATACGACAACAGGGTCAACGCGCAGACCGGGGCTCTCATCGGTGTAGAGCTTGAGCATGGTACCAGAGGAGCCACCAGCACCGGCAGCACGGGTCGAGCTAGGACGGGCATTTCGAAGAGATTCCTTGTGGTCTGCAGCCGCGCGACGTCGCAAAGCAGCTCGAGGACCACCAGGGGGGGTGGGAGAGGATGGGCGATTCACAGAGGACACAGCAGAGGCACCAACAGCAGGTGATTTGGAGTCAGGGCCAGATTCAGCACCAGAGGTCATGGGGGAGGCAGCACGAGGAGAAGCCTTTCCAAAGGCAGGATCATGTTAGTGTCAACATTTAAACTTAATCATGAGAGAATTGAATTGGTCGCCAATTTGTTCCAAGCAACGTCTCCGCAAGATCAGCAGGGAGCAGGAAACCCACCATTTTGAGGGAACGAAAGAGCAAAAGAATAGGGAATTGATCCAAGGAGCGTTGAATTATATTACACAGGATATTTGGAAGAAGAAGAAGAAGAAGAAATTATATTGGCCAGGACAGGAAGAGAAGCTTGGAGGAAAGGAGATGGAGAGGGTCAGGGAGGCAAAAGGAAGGCCGGGGATGCCAAAAGAGGCCACGCTCACGATTTCTAGTTGGCCGTGTATGGTCATGTATTGTCACATCCCCAGCTTTCTTGGCCAATAGAATGAGCCATCCACCTTAGCACGGTGTAATGATAATACCAAACCTTTATTACCACGTTTTGATTTAAATTAACCTGAGTTGAGAGTCTAGCAAAATTATCACACACTGGGAGAAAGGCTATCAGCACCATTCACCCACTCACCTGTAGCCAAATAACTCAAACAGACATCAATTTACTGGAGGTTAAGGGATACTATATAAGATATTACTTTATTCCTAGAGGTTATTGATCGGGGATAATTGATTTATTACAGTACATCACAAGAGAAATGCACAATCGTGATAATTGACATAAGAAAAAAAAAAAAAAAAAAAGAAAAAAAAAAAGAAATACAACAAAATCACATGGGCAAATACGGGGACAGAAGATAAAAAGTAAATGTCATATACCAAACGCTAATGGTGCCTTTAAGAGAGAAGAGACAAGACAGAATGAAGATGTTGAGTAGGGAACAACCCAAAAGTAGATGGGAGGGAAAATTGTGTCGTAAAAAACCGAACAAAAAAACAAAGG
This sequence comes from Aspergillus haitiensis, assembly GCA_027569155.1. NCBI lineage: Eukaryota > Fungi > Ascomycota > Eurotiomycetes > Eurotiales > Aspergillaceae > Aspergillus > Aspergillus haitiensis. The sequence goes on along the minus strand of JAPDEO010000063.1, from coordinate 102,618 downwards.
TATCATATTTTAAAATGCTAGAAATATCGCCCTCATGTCAATGAGCGAGTCTGTGTGGGGTATAAAGTCGGGGAGTATCACCCTATATTCACAACACCCGGCTGGAGAAATATGAATAGCGCTTCTCGCTCTTTATTTTGACTGAGGCGGTAGTGAATATCCGCTTAGTCGATCATCATTCGGGAAGGCACCTGGCCAGCGACATTTGACAATTCCGTAGAATTCTTTTCAGCGCTCTTACGGGCCTTTTTGTTGACGTGCGGTTTCAAGCCCTTGTGGAAATTATGCATACATATGCAAGCATTGATAATTGTGAGGATAATTAAAAGAAGTGTTATTACGGCGAAGAATGTTAGCGATCTTCGGGCCGACAGGTAATCGGTCTCGGTTGCTGGCTGGTACATGCGGACCAGCTTGAACAGGAAATAGGCCATGGCAGCGAAGTAGAGAAGCTAAGAGTGGGTTAGTATGCACGATATCTTGCTTTTGGGCGGATACATTTGATACATACAATGACGGTAATCATTCCAATTGAACTTTCGCGCCGCACAAAAATTGCCGCACAAATCAGAATCAAGACTGTCACAGGGATGGCAGCGAGGGTAAGGATAAATTCAACATCATGTTTTACGGTGACAACGACCACGAACTGAACCGTAAATCCAAGGAAGAAGAAGAAATCGAACTTTAGGAGGGCGATATAAATCTAGGAACATTGTTAGCATTGAGCTCTTGCTTGAGGAAGAATGACTCTTATTAACCTGGTATGTAAGATATCGACGCTTCATTCGCAGATCGGCGCTAATATGCTTATAGATGGACCATGCGAATTCATCATAAAGCTTCCAGGCGACTATAACCATTAAGAATGTGCCCATAGCAACAATGCATGGAATAATGATCAAAAAAGGCTGTGTCTCCTCCCAAATACTATCGCTGATGGCGTCGTTATCCGTCAAAATAGCCACGGCATCCTTGATTTGCTGCACCTGGACTGCCCCGTATATTAAAAGTCCAACATTACACACACACAACCCAATAATCTGAATAGTGTTCTTTAGGCGCAAGGCGTCGTAGACGAGTACCAGCTCATAAATAAACCCAAAACTGTACAGGGCGAGGAAGGTCGGTATCGTTTTAGAGGCAAAAACACGTTCCGCTTCGGGCTTAAGCTGAAGTTGAAAGTTTGCAAAAACATAACTATATAGATAATCCCTCTGTGTTAGCGCGGGAGGAAGAAGGGGGCAAACGAGTCGCGAATTTTTAGGGGTGCAAATACCATTCAAGGGCAAGAGTGATAATGGTTTGGATAAGGGTGACTATGGCGAAGGACCATGTCCACAAAGAATTTGGTTTGTACATTCTGCGTCGTGATTGGATTGGAGGAACATTTGTATATCCTTCTCGCCCGCGAAAACCGTCTGGACCCCGTCTAAATGCTGGATCGAAGGAGCCACCAAGGAGGGAGGCCCGTGAACCGTGGGAATAAATTTTGACAAAGTGCTCCGTTACGGAGCTCGAGTCCGCCGGAGGGTCGTTCTGGGGATACAATATGGCGGTTTGACCACCGGGATGGCGGTAAGAGGGTTGGAGTAACGAGCGATAAAGGGTGGGAAGTGGTGAAAAAAACGGTCGGGGGCTGGCCCTCCTCGGCTTCCTGACAGGGTCTCTTTGTGAGGCCGCTCCAGGTTCAGGAGGTCAGATCTCGAAGTACGGATAGGAGAGTGCAAAAGCTCTCCCAGCACATACAAGCGATCCCCAACAAGCCCTCCTCGAATTATTAATTGATGGATAGAGGATTATTGGGCTTGAAGAGAGATGAAAACTCAAACTGAAAGATGGAGGTTGTGTTTGGAGATTATCCCCAGAGGTCACTGGTTGTTGCCAAGCCGCCTATGAAACGCCGTGGTGTGTTGGGCGGGGAGGCTCACATCGATCGTTTAGATGGCTGAGCACCTGCAGACTGGTCACGAATAAAACTAAAGTGTTGATTCTGAAGTTCAAATGGCGAAAAAGAGTGACGGGTGATTGGAAATCAAAAGAATGTGGATGGAAATGAGGAAAAAGAAAGATTGAGAATCAAAAATGAAGGCTGGAGGGAATGATGTGTTTTTTTTTTTTTTTGTCGTCAAAAATGGGAAAAATAATAATAACTATCTAAAACTGGGGATTTAAGAGGGCGGAAAACCTTTGCCGGTAAATTGTCAATAATTACAAGGTCGCTGGACGAGTTAGCTTTCGAGTAGATCTCTAGCTCATCCAAGGTTCAGTTGAAGGGCCAGGCACACACCAAGGGGGAGGGGATCCTGATGCTTTTCTTTCTTGCTTTCAAAGGAGAACCGAATAAACAAACAACAATAAACCTCAGGTTCGGTACTCTGGGTATGTTCAAAAGGAAAATGGAGATAAATAGAATAAAATATAATTAATTCAATCCTCTCAGCTTGACTGACATTTAACGGTAACCTTTTTTTTTATTATTCTGAATCGATTTTACCACTACGTTCTGTTTGTTCCACTACTGCCGCACTATTTGGTTTTGTCCTGTCTTCTATAAATATTCGAATGACGATGTGTGGGTGGTTTTGTTCCGTTATCCACATAAACACGGGATGCATTCCTCCTAGTAGTTAAATAGGCCGGCCAAGACACAGTTTTTCTTTTCTCTATTTTATTTTTATCCAATATGACTGTGTATGAATGATAGAGAAAAAAAATATTGATTGCTTCCCGAGGGTAATTTTAATTTCATATATTTTACGTGTTTTTGGATAATAGTTAGGTACTATTTAATTATCAGGGTAGGTAGGTACCACTAGTTAGACCAGATAGCCAGGTAGGTACCACCTACCTAGGTACCTACCTACCTTAGGTACCCTCCAGTAAGAACGGTATTATTAATCATGTATTGAACACCTGACTATTACTTATTATTTCGCGAGTGCCTGCTTAGTGTTATTTAGGTACTACTCGCCGCATTGCCAATCTAGAACAGGAGGTGTGGGCCGATACCCCTGTTCAACATAAATGTCCTGTACGTTTTGCATGTAAATCCTCTATAATCGGTTTTTGGAACAAAAGCATTTGAAGATGTCAGCTACCCCACTAAACATTACAAACTAGAAGTGAACTCATTATACTCGAGAGGTACCATTTAACCTGGAATAGTTTGAACCAGTTGTAATTGAGACCTCCCGTGCTTGCTGAGGAAATTAATGGAAGTCTAAAGTGCTATTATTCATCAAAGTAAGCTCTGAGATATTTTTGATTGTAGAAAAGGTAAAATTTTGTATAACAAATAGTACCTAGTTGACTTAAGTTTTTCGCCTTGTTAAACTTTTATTAATATCCTTGGCCATTTTGTTCCAGTGTACTACAGAAGACGCTCTATCCGTTATATTCCTCGGTATCTCTCTTCGTCACCCATTGTGGCTTGTGGAATCTCTGGAGAGTTAGTACCTGCTGTCAATGATGGGATGTAGACGGAGAGGCGTTCAAGTTGCAGATCATTAACGTGCAATCCAGGCTCTTCTCAATTGGCATGACACAATTGATGTGGTATTTCAAGTATACCTACCTATTATTAAACAATATTACACTGGCCATGAAGGATAGATTATAATCTAACTACATACCTAACTACTATATAATAAAACACTCAAACATTTTCCTAGATATAAATCAATCTAGTTTCTGCCTCTAGGAGCGTTATTTGACTATTCCTAGATATTCGTCATAGCATGATGATTAACTAGGTGATATTAATAAGAAGCAGAAGAGGGAGAGTAAGAAATAAGAATCATAGTAATAATAATGATGATGATATAATAATAATAGGTACGTATATCTTCTCCTGAACTGGCGTGTCATTGTGGGGCGGATCCATATTCTGCCTCATTTTATGCAAAACAGATGCCTAGAACTGAATAATTAACAGGGCTAGAATGGTCGGTGGTTCTGGAAACCCTTGGGACTGGGGCAGCAGGATCTCAATTTTGCCAAATTAACATTTTTATTACCATGGCTCACTCAATTACAGCTTGAACAATAAGAATTATAATCCCTTACAAAGTAAAGGATGATATAGCTAATGTTCCATGTGTGATGCCTTTAGTTTGACTGGGATCTTTGAAGGAGGACAAGCAAGGGAAAAATAAAAAGGAGTACCTAGATACCTACCCACAATTGATCCTCGGGAAGATGAAAGGTCCTCCCAAGACAGCCCAGGATACAGCCAGGCTCGATTGATAGAAATCAGTGCTAATTAATTGCTTCGCTGTTACTTTTTCAGATGTACCCTAATTTCCGAGAAGTTTCCCAATGGAATTGTTGTTTTATCATGATTTTTTCTAAGATTAGGCTGATTAAATGTTTTTTATGATAATTTCTTATTGACCCTTATCTATCTACTCCGGACTTGATTTTCTTCAGCTCTCTCCTGTTTCGAGCCTGAATGCCTTAATGGGTATGGCTTTCCTACTCTTTTTGTTCTTTTCAATATTAGAGAATCTGGGCAACGATGGATCGCTTTCCCCGTTACCTCATTAGGTGCCAATTTAAACAAAATAAAAATACTCAAGGCTATTTATGGGCACTGTAATATCACTTCCAATGTATAACTAAGCGAAAATACTCGGAAATTACCTCACTAACTGCACCTAGGTACTAGAGATTTTTATGGAAAAGCTCTGCTTATGCAGGTACCAAATACAGAATGATACATGTGACCTTGCAGCATACACCCAATATGCACTACAAATTATGTGCCTTCCGATCGAAGGTAATTAGTTACAGGTCGCGCAAATCGAGACACTATTTCGCAAGAATTGGGAAAGCAGGCGTGCTAGCTAACTTGGTAGCTTATTAGTCGTCCGTTCATCTTTTATGTTCCATACCAACGCACGCCCCAGGTCAGTAATAATACAACTGGAGTCAAGGTCCTGATAACTCTCCTTTGACATTTAAGGCCAAAAAAGGTTAAAGAAGAGAGTAGGTATGGAAGGATGATTAAGTTACGGCGTGCCATTATAGAGATATAGGTATACAGGTAGATAGATACAATTGGCTATCCTACCTAGAAAAAAAAATAGAATAAGAGAAATTACAACAATTCCATTAGAAAAATGTAGATATAGTAAAAATACCATCTCCAATTCGGTCTGTCAGCGTTTCAGCTCATAGAGGATAATGAAACTAGAAATCTAGGTAGTCACCAACTTCCAGCTCATGCCTCCCTCATTTGTGCTACAGCTTAGGAGTAACCTCGCGACCGAAATGCGATATTGCAAGGCCTCCAAGGCCTCGGTGCTATTCTACTGGCGCAAAAGAAAAGTGGTACTTAGCAACCCATACCTATTAAGTCACTGGTGAAACAACCTTAATCATCATGCCTTTTCCCGGTGCTAACTTTCAAGCAAGCCACACTCTGCTGCGCCCCGTCTTCAGCAGTGGCTTAGATCCATAGATTGGAAACAGAGCCATAATAGTCAGGCTCCTGAGTATTATTAGGCCTTAAGGGGCCTTATCAGGTAGGTCCCTCAAGGATGTAGTATTATGATACCTTAATACTCCGTATACATTGTCATTACCAAGCAATCATTGATCATTGTCAAACAGGGGTTTGGGATGAAGAAAATTGGAGTCTCGGGAAAAACTAAAGTCAATAAAGAGTGCTACTACTACCTAAGGACTACGACACGAAATAAAGGATATAGTATAGTTGCCTAAGGCAATTAAATAAGAGAGAATCACACCAACAAAACAGGAAAGCGGTGTCCCACAACCCCCCCCCACCACAAAATGACTTCTAAAAAACAAATTTCCCCCCTTCTTCTCTCTTTTCTTTTCTTTTCTTTTCTCTTCAAGCGCCATCCCAACCAATGCTGCGTTTCTTTGCTCCACACGACAAGTTAATTCTTGTCCCCGGCTGAGTCCCCATCTCAGACCCGGGTCATATTTATGCAAATGAGAAATTCGGAGGAATCTTCACCTACCAATCCGCTCTCAACTCTCTCTCTCTCTCCTCTCCCATTCGGGGGTGTGAGTGAGGAAGTGAGTCGAGGGCCGGTACTACCCTTGAGGGTCTGATGTGAAAATATTACCACATCTGCAATTGGCATCAGAAACATCGGGGGCGTGAGGTTATACCTCGCGATACCCCATGGGAGAGTCGTTGCGAAGATTGTGTGTGTAATACCACGACACTTTAGTGCAATACGCAGCATACCTGTATTTTCCTTCCTTTTCTTCTTCTTTTTCACCCCCTTTCACTTGCTGTGAGGGGGACGAAAAGGGGGAAGGGGGAGGCAAGAGACGGTATCATTCGATTCCGATTATTCTGGTTGGGATGGCGCTTCAACTCTTTTCCCCTCAGGTTAGTTTCACTCTTCGTCCCGGAACTGGAAAGGACGGCGTTTATGGTTTTCTTAAATCCTTGACTAATTTGTTGGGGGTTTGGTCGATTATATATATATGACGGATCCATGTAGGCGCTTGTTTGTTGATCGAGGATGTGATGGCATGTTTCGGCTTTTAGGTCGGATTTTATTCTCATACAATAATGCTGCTGAGCTGGGAGGACAATTTATACATAATAGCAATATTATAATATAATAATATCATAGTAACTAATCATTTTCAAGTCTGTACTATGCTGCAAAACTATAGACTATTATTTGAGTGCTCTCATTCATCTGGGAGAGTACATAATAGAGGAGTAGATAGTTTAGGATTAATAACCAACTAAAGAAAAATTAAGGAACTGGTTAATCGCTTGACATCTAGCTTGGATATTATAATAGAAGACTGCTCCCCCGCCTTACTCTGTCAACAAGTCAAGGGATATTTTCAAACACAAGGCCAGAAGAAACAAAAAATAAATAAAACAAAGGAAAAGGGGGAGAAAGTAAAAGAAAAAAAAAAAAAGAAAAGAGATCGTTGTCGCCTTCATGCCACCACCTTTTCATCATCATAAATATGTATGTTATATTGTTTATGTTTTTGTTTTTGTTTTTGCGTTTACTCTTCATCCCCAATCTAAAGAGACGTAGGAAAATTAGTATTTATCCAATATAACTTAACCAGAAATAGGATATCAAATGAAATATGAAGAAAACCACATACCTTAGGAGCCAAGTAGAATCGCAGGTGACCGCTTCCAAGGCCATATTCAACAAGCAGAGGCACCTCTTGGGAGAGGCACAGCATCACCTTACTGGACAAGGTGGTAGCCTTGCAGAAATTGACGAGATACTTAAGGGAGAAAGTGAGAGCGACGGGTTCGCTGAGAACGATAGAAACGTTCTGGTCTGGCTTGTCGACGTTGGTGTGTTGACGAATAGTGACAGATCCACTGCCAATATCACCTTGGCAGGAGAATTTGACACCCTCCTTTGTGGCCTCAATAACAACTATTATTGAGAATAAATTAGCAAGAGGTGGGTGGCCTTGGTTTAAAAGTCATTTTGAAGGGATAAGATGCGCGTACCAGACTCGGAAAGGGCGTTGAGATCCCGGCAGATTCGCTGGAACTCTGCCGCAGGCATCTCCACGGTAGCGGCATATTCCGTCTCGGGGATAGCCAGATGTTCTTGATCAATGTCCATCAGCTTGATATCATACTCGCTCAGCCTATCGGTCTCTGCGCTCTCGAACATGAGATTCACGGCATCGGGAGAATCGTCCGCCTTAAGAGTCAAGATATCTTCATTCTGAGCAGCTCGTAGCACCTTGGTCAAAGAAACTAGGTCGATACCAAGGGCGATGTTACGATCACAGCGGTAGGGAGAGAAGCCCTCTGCCTTGAGCAGCATGGAAACGAGGGCGACATGGGAGTTGTCCATGGCCTGAAGGGCGATTCCAGAGTCATTGCAGTCGAAATTACAGCATTGCACAAGATCCTTGATAGCGTCGACAACCTAAAAAAGGACAAGAAGGAAATGTTAGATGAATGCTCAGTGGCAGAATTGCAATTGAGGGGTCACACACGCGCTTGAGGAGACTGGCTTGTTCTAGGCGGGCTTCCAACACTAGAATTCATTTAGCTGGAGGATTTTATGGACACAAACGACTCTTGATCACTCACTCTTGATGTGTTTGACTGTGCGAGGGTGAGTGTGAAGGTGCGGTGAAGAGTTGAGGTAGGGGTGAGGAGGGGAAAGGAGGTGGGAAACACTGAAGCTTGAAGGATTCTGAGACGAGTTGCTAGTAGTTAATAAAAAGAAATTTCGGTAAAATTTGGAATCTTGTGTTGAGAACTTACAAAAATGAGGGGGGTTAGAATTGAGGAAGCTGAGAGGAATTCTTCTTCTTGACAGTTAAAAGTGTAGGTAACGAAATCGCGTTCAAGGGTGGGGAACACACGCGTGTTATTGGGTCGCGCGCGTGTTCTGCCTGCTTGGACTAATATGAGCCTTTCAGGACTAGACTGCTGCCTGAGGCGATATCTAGCACGATACCATGTGTAGGGTGAAGAGTTCGATTAGAGAGAATGCTTCCACATAATTTCAACTTATTTCCAATTATCTAAAATCACCTAGAATTTCTCACAAGTAATCTGTTAAAGTTATTTTTTAACGAAATCGAGCGGAAAACCCTGAAAATAACGATCAAGAATCGCGTTTACAATATAATACAGGAAGAGTGAAAGAAGGATACATATACGCAGAACTCAAAGAACAAACCAAGGCTGTTGATGACGAGAATGAATGAACAAGCGAACAATAGGATAATAATATGATGATAGAAATTAGAAATATTAAACAATGCTAGCCCACCCCTAACGCCGAGCTCCAACCAACTCTATACATTTTGGGTATCGATCGCGTGACTGTGTTATAGCGGCAAAGGGTAGAGACCTGAAGGATTTATGTGCTAAAACCGGAGCGAATATATCGAGAAAACTTTCGAGGACAGATGTGCAGAAGTACTGAGAAAAATTAAGAACAGGCACATTAATGTGTGCTGGGTCAGATACTGGTGACCCTTTTATAAGCACTATTGCGAGGTCGCTGTTTAATCACCATCTCGAGTTCCTTTAGCATGTTCGTATTTGCATCAGTTCGTTCTCGTGCAGCAGCCTGCCTTGCTCGGTCTTCTTTGACACGTGCGATGCGCTCTTCTCGTGTTAATGATGCCCTTTTATTACGCGATGGAAGGGCAATGGCCTCAAATATTTCTTCTTCGTCATCGATACTTGAAAGTATGCTTGAGACCGGCCTGCTTTCTCCATTCAAGGCCCTCAGTGCATCAGCCGGGCTACCCTCGACTGCCGTAGTGCCTCCGAGACTCGGGGTAGGCGACATCGGCGACAGTAGGCTCAGCGGACGTGAGCGATATCCAGCAGGCTCTCGCTCTAGGCAGCTCATAAGCCCAGACTTGCCGGTTTCCCATTCTTGGAGCAGCCCTTTGATATCGGTTCCGATGGATTCGTATTGGGAGAGAAGTGTCGCCTCCAACTCACTCGTGTCTGTGCGCTCCATGTCGGCATTTGATAAGTCGCGGAAAATATGCATCTTTGCATGCAGCGCACGGATTCCCTGTGAGAGAGAATTGAGCTTTCGGTACTGGGCGCGAAGGCGGTCTTTGCCGGGGGAAGCTGTCGGAAGAGGAGATGGAGGAATGACACCATCTATATGGTCTTCCTCATTGAGGATACTAGTCATTTTTTGCATGTTTTCTCCTGTCGTTGAAGCTAGATTCCGCATCTGATCAACTGCGGTGCTCCAGCGAGTAATATCAGACCCTCCGCCATCAGCACCGAGGGCCAGGAGGCAACAGAGGATACTCTTTCTGACGAGATAAAGCCTTCGGAAAAGAGTGCGAAGACCTCGCAGAGAATATTGATCTTCCGTATCCCTCTCAGCAAAGGCCGCCTCAATTTCTACCAGCTCCTCCTGGGAAATTTCATATATGTCATAATATTTAGCAAGGTTGGCATTGTCTGTAAGTGGTTGTAATATATGTTGAGCCCGAATATATTGCTCAAGCATCGAATAAAAGCATTCGGATACCGTGCGGCGCAGTCTCAAACATCGCCGAATGTGGGTCTGGTCTTCAAGCCGGCTTATTGGGGGGAGTGGCGTACTTCTATACTCAAGTTAGTGCACCTGGAATCCTGACGCTGGAATAGGGTCAAAATGGGGAGAAGAGCATACATCCGGTAACCCCTCGAGACCAACTCAACCTCCTGTATAAAGACCACCGATGCGGAAGCCGCCGAGTCGAATCCCTGAGCGTTCCCAATAAATACCACGGCCGTATCAACTGCTTGGTGTCGCAAGTATTTGAGCCATTGTCGTTTTGCGAAAGCATAAAATAAAACACCGATTACTGGAACCAAGACCAGTAGTATACCAACCTTACGGGGGTTCAAGCCCGATCCTGTTCGAGGCCGGCTCCAATGTAACAACCAAGCGATGGAGAAGGAGGTACCGGCGGTAACAAAAGCACCTTGTAGACCAAAAGTTGTAGAGATTGATGGGAGGTCTACCGGGTGTGAGTGAGCTAGTACGTCGGCCGCAGATATGTAGGACGGTGCACTGTGCTCGTTCAACAATTGTGATGCGACAATCACATAACCAAATTGTTCTAGGAATCTCTCATTATCGCTTCGCCCGAGACGCGAATTCAGAGCGGACTAGTAAATCGAATTTCCTGTTAGCTCTGCTTCGAACAGGGAGTGGAATGGAAAAAATCCGATGATGACCATACCGCACAGACATCATAGAGCCGACTGAATGCAGCTGTTTGGCGTGATGATCTAAGATCCAAGGGTTTGGGGAGTTTATTGCGAATACGGTCCTGAAATTTCGAAGTTCCTCGAGGAGCAAAGTCGGCAGCGGTAGAGTCAGATAAATCGTCCGCATTCTCGCTTTCCTTGACAGGCCAAGCTGGATCGTCTTCGCCTTCTCCTGGAGCGGCAAACTGTCAGATTACGCCACCAGTTGTATCGGGAATGCCTGGGGAACCCACCTCGCAGATATTCAGCCAACGGCGAATTCTCATAGACCAAGGCTTCCATGACCGGATCTCATTCCGTATTACTCGAAGGTGAGGGGGGTTGGGCGGTCGTCTCGAAGGGGAGGGGGGAGAAGGAAATGTCAGACGCGGTGAAGAGGATTAGGTTGCAGACAGGTCGTTCGGATTAGCGCAAAGGCAGACTTGACGAAAGAACGGGACATGAGGTAACGTATGGACTATTGTGACAGGGCCATGTCTCCCACAACCCAAGAGCGCGTTCTGGGAATTGAGGACGGTGACTATAGTGCGGTTGAAAGGGGGGTTTTTGAGCGAGCAGCTGATGCGGACAAGTGCTTAGTTAGGGGGAGAGGGGGAGGGGGGAGGTTTGTGTGTAATCATATAATAAACAAAAGAGATTATCCCGGATGGGAAATTAGTAAAGGGCCACAACTACCCCTGACAGATGAAAATGCAAGACAGTGCAGAGGGCCACGTTGAAGATCAATCCGGCATCTGGGGAAGGGAGGTGGAAATGCGCTGATGGTCGAATCGGAGACGGAATCACAAGAAACGGTTCGGTCGGAGCTAACCTGAACTTAACAACCTAATGATCTCTGACGAGACCTCGACCCACCTCAGGAATGGAATGGGGGGTGTAAAGTGTCTCTCTCTACGTCGGTAAGTATAAGTTGTAGACAGAGTTTATTTATTGCCTAGGTAGGTTCGGATGAAGGCCACGGGCATCAGTAATAGCAGTAACAGTCAATGATAGTCGGTTTAGGTCTCCCACGATGAGTGTTGTTGATACTCGTGAACACAACCTCCGCAGGGGCCGAGGTCCCAACAGAAACCGCGCTGGATGGCTTTCAGATGCTAGTGAAGAGGACTACATCTGCCTAATTTAGCGAATTCTTTCCTCGGACTAATAGGCAAAGGGTCCGTTTCAGGTTAACACTTGTAGGGATATTTGGTTGAGCTGCATCGACCGGTTTGGTTGTCTATTGTTATCGTTCCTACTACTGTTCATAAAACGCGAGGAGCCAAACCTTGTCATCCTCTCTTCCAAATTACCGCGGCCTTTAATGGTACTTTGACTAACATTTCGAGAAGAATTGTAGATTAAACTTATAGATCTCCTACTTTGGCCTTCCTGCTCGAGATGCTCGAGTGGCCGAAAACATTGTTTTTTTTCCAACCCCTTGCTCGCGTGCATCCACCCGACTTCGTGCAGAAGAACATTAACATCAATAGGACGAGGCCAGCATTCCTGTCTTAAACTCTCCCCGTAGTACGATTGATGTACTGTGACGTATATTTGACTCTCTTTCAAACCAGAATTGTTTTTAAAAAGGTAAGAACGAAAAAGAAAAGAGGGAGGGGATCAAGTATAAGAGTGGGGTCATTGAAGATCTCGATCGGGGATCCATGGGACTAATCCAAGTTCTGTCAGTACATATGATGCTGATATTATGGGTAGTCATGGATGTTGGAATCCTGATTGCATAGCTTTCGAAGCAACTCAGAGTAGTGATCATGCACTCTCAAGGTTGTTGATTGTTAGTTCTCTTTCTCGCTTGTTCTTTACTACGTCGCGGGGGGCTCGTGTTTTCAGATCTCATCAAGGAGAGACTCTTAAAAACATATTGACTTAAGGAATATCTCTAGCCCTTCTATTGATACTGGGGGGTGTTTACAGTTTAATTAAAATAATATTTGGATAAAAGTTGTAGGTGATACACCAAATGTGGACCATGAGCGGAGAGATATATATGATATGCTGGTTTTTGTTAAGCAAATGTACCTACACAAAGAAAAAAAAAAAGAGGTGGCCATTTGATAGGCGTAAATAAGACTAATAATTTCTTTCTTCTCCCCAACAGAAACAATTGAAATGGATGCGAAGGGTCGGTTTCGCTTGCCCTCGAGTATTTGTCTCGATGGAGCGCGTGGCTGATCTTGGTGCCGAAGGCAAAAGTCTGTTGCTCAGGCAACCAAACACATCAACATCGCGTCTCTATATCATACGAAGTTGAGTTATACCGCTCGAGCCCCCGCATGGGATTGATTGAACTGATTGCATTCTTCCTTATCAGTAACAATTAATCCATGATCTTTTATAAACAAGCATTGACATCGTATTTTGCCTTAATTTGGTTTTACTATCGATAGCTAGCTACTCTAACGGCCTCCCTGGTTCTAGCCTGTTAAACACGCCCGTTTCTCGGCATAATACCTCACCCTCTACCATCGCCTCAAAAAGCATTCTGTCTAGAAAATAAGTCACATACATACCAGCCATTGGCAAACCTCAATCACATGTGATCTCTCGACTAGTCGTCAACATGTCAGAACTTTTTAACGAGGCCGCCACGCCATGCCCGCAACGAGTGAGATCCTCGGGGCTAAGCAGCAGAAATAGCGATGAATACAATTCATTTGATAGCCTCTGGGAGCAGTCGTTGGGGAGTTGTGATGATACGAAATACATCGATTTCACTACTGAGATTAGAGCCCCAATCCTAACGGGAGCCAAACCTAGACGAAGAAACAAGACAAGCACATCATTTGCCATCCACAATGACAGCGAGGAAAAGGCAACAGCTGAGCAAAATAAAGAGCCCCAGGCTGCCGTCAAAACTACAAACCGGAAGACATCTTTGCTTTCTCAGCCTGCCCAGAGGTTTCGTCCTCGAGTCAGTTTTGCCCCCAGCCCGCCCAGACATGCACAACCAAAAGAGGGATTTGGGAGTCAGAATCAAGCCCAAAAGACGAGATTAGAGAGGAACAACGAGCTTCTAATGCAGATTAATGGAAATGGAGATGAAAGCCGATCAAAGGACAGACGAAATATAAACGTGCGGCCCAGTACTGTTTTCATACCCCCCGATAACACTGCCGTGGCCAACACCTTTATGGGAATCTTTAGCCCGCTCAAGTCTGATAACGCAAGGCGCTACCTCAACAATAGAAAATTAAGAAGTCCAGAACACGACGCTAAAAAGGAAGATCGGGTGAGGCAGCCATCCGCCTCTCCGCGGCGAGATCCGTTGAAGCCTAGCTCAAAGATTGCGCAAGATTCTTATAACAAAAGAGATATTGTTGGGAAAAATGGAGGGAAGGAAAATATCCCGCCCGGTATGGCTCTAGTCAACATCGGTGGTGACAAAAATCCCCCTCTGTTGAAAAGTTCCAGGGCGCTTGACGCTAAAGTCGATATTTCCAAGTCGACTATCACTCAAACCCGTGGAGTAACTGCCACCGCAAGCATTGTTACAAGGCCACTTGCGAAGAAAACAGTCAACGAAGCTTTGCGAAAGTCTAGCATTAATCGACCTGCTGCTCGAACATCCTCCCTTAAGGCATTGAAAGCAACGTTGGACTCTAAGCCTCGGGCTCTGTCAATCAGAAATCAAGCTCTGTCGAATACATCGAAATCCTCTGGAGCAGAGTTGAAGTCATCTACGTTATCGCAGAACAGCCTGAATAATTTAGACATCGAATATCCGTTGATCTCAGAAAACATAACCAATGCAGCCTTATATGACGACAATTGGCTCTCCCATCAAGAAGTGGTATTGACACAGCTGATCAATGAACTATATGTTCGGGCAAATCGAAATGTGACCGTTGGAGACTCCACTCTGCTAAGACATGAATTGCTTATGCTTTATCAGAGTGCACCAATCACACATCTATATAACAGAATCCAAGCATCACTGTTGTATGGCTCATTGAGCATTCCGAAAGACATACTTTCTAAGAAAACCCGACTGAGACAGGACCTCGGGATGAAAAAAAAGTTTGTTGATTTTTGGATCCAAACCTACGACGCACGGGCGCTCCGAGCAGCATTGGAAACAGTGGTTGGAAGAAAGATTCCCAGTATTCGAGGAAAAAAAGATGGTGCCTCTACCAATGGTATAGCTCTGGGTAGTGAGAAGAGTCGTAAAAGGCAACTTGCTATCTTCTTAGAGGCATTTTTGGTGCAAAATCAAGACCTGGGTCAAGACGCGAGCGAAATACATGGGAAGGACTTTGAGTCCCAAGGGAGCGCGTATCGCCGGACTGTTCTCCGAAGCATAATGATGGTTATTCTCTTGGATAAAGCAAAAACATCCCCTCAGAACACACTCTCTAATTCTTTATTTCTCACATCCTCTCCTTACAAATCCTCCACTGCGGCAATGCAAGGGCTGGCTCGTTTTTTGATACCATCCTGTGGAGATATTGTCAAAGCTCTTGGTCAGTTGGATTGTCAGTTACGATACGAGCAACCCCCGCTAGTTGAGTACGACCATGAAATTAAAAATCTTGCGGTCGACATGAGGGATGGTGTGAGATTGACCCGAATTGTGGAGCTTTTACTCTATCCTCAAGCTGCATGTTCGGTTGAAGTAGCTCATGGTATGGGCTTGTCTGGTGCTGATATTTCGTCTCAGGGTTTCCAATGGCCCCTTTCCCAACATTTAAAGCTCCCATGTTTGAGTCGCGCAGTGAAGTTATTCAATGTTAAGATTGCTTTGGATGCATTGAATTCTACGAAAGACGCTATGGCTTTTGTCAAAGATCTCCGTGCAGGAGACATAGTAGATGGACACCGTGAGAAGACGATTGCGCTTTTATGGGGACTAGTCAGCATATGGGGGCTTTCTGGGCTGATCGACCTCGATGAGGTCAGGAAAGAGATTGGTAGATTGAGGAAAAAATTAATTTCCCAACCCGGATATGAATCAACTTACGATAAACATGAGTTCTTGGACCATACGAAGATGGAAACGGATAAAACCCATGAGCCCACTGAATTGCTCAAGGACTGGGCATTCTTGATAGCTCGACTGAAAGGATTACAGCTTGAGAATCTATCTACAAGCTTTAGCGACGGTAAAGCTTACGAGAGTATTGTGGATGAATATGAGGGGTACATTCTGGGATCGAACTCAGATTTGCAGCCTGACGCAGGCAAACGGCCCCTAGCGTGTCGTCTTGAGAATTTGGGTTGTAACCCACAGTTCGGTGAGTAGAGAAAGTCCTATAATTTCAGTCGGGGAGAGGTGGTTGGCACATATACTAACAAAAAAAAAAAGTGAATCTACTTTGTTCAAGCACCTCTAAAGCCACGATCGTTAACAGCAATACTACCGTCGGAATCCTCGCTTTTCTCTGCTCCCGACTTTTTTCTGCAACTAAATATGTCCGAGCGGCAACGGTTCTTCAATTTGCATGGCGGCGTGTTCTGGTTAGACGTGACGCACGACGTCGAGCTATTGCAAGAAATATTGCAAGACAATGCGCGGCTGTCGTCCAGACGAGGGATAAAATCCTATGGGCGAAGACAGTTATTGTGCAGTGGTGGAGGGAGATGAAGGCAAGGCAGCGACAGAAGAAAAGGGCTATGGGGAGGAAGTTTTCTAAAGTACCCAGGCAGCGCTACAGATGAAGGAAAAAAAAAAAAAAGCCACCACGCTACAATCATATGCGTGTACACTCATTTGATGTTTCCTTTTCTTCTTCCAGTTAGTTTAGTTATGAGTTATGATAGACCTTTACCTGTGTGTTTGCACGTTGACACATTATCTGAAATACGATATAGTTTTGTTTTTTTTAGTATTTCTTAGCAAAATCATCCGGATTAGAAGGGAGGGAAGTTTCTTAAAGAAAGGAGGAAAAACCGCAAATATCATATCCTAGTTTCGAACAAGGGTCCTGAAAGCATTCGAAATTAGAATCGGAAAACCAATCAAGCCTAAGAGAGAAACAAATTCACAGGTTATGATGAGCCCGACTATGTTGAGGACAGCATAATATTATTTCGAACAAAGTCGCGTGTTTCCTACCTCTATGCCGACCAACATGCTCCGAATGGGTAATTAGGACGGAGGGAAAAGTGTTTCCCTACCTAGGCAGGTTTATGTTGTTCTTTACATATTATTTATTATTATTGTAGTGGTGGTGAGGATAGAGTACATATAAGGTAAGGTACCCAGCTGGGTAAGTGCTGTTTCGGTTTGGGTCCGGTTCGTTTCCTGGGTTGTGATTGGTAGGGTTACATAGATTCGGTTGGGCTCTTGTGATTAGGTGTTGGCCGGTGGGCGTGAGCCGTCGGACGCTAATTGGGTGGGGGTTCTTTATAATAATAACTACCATAGGTAACTACCTAGGTACCTACCTAGTGGAATCTGAGAGTAGATGAGAATAGGTAATAATACCTACTCAGGAAGTCATAGTGTGTTGGCTTTTTTTCGAGTCCGGTAAGTTTGATGATCATGATGATGTTGTAGTAGGAGGAGGAGGAGGAGGAGGAGGAGGAGGAGGAGGAGGAGGAGGAGGAGAAATCGCAGATACATTGTATGAAAGAAAGTATAAAATAGATACATGGTAAAAGGAGGAAGAAGAAGAAGAAGAAGAAAAAATAGTATTGGTATGCTGCCCACCGCCCTCTGATAATAATTTCCACATATTGGGGAAGAATTACATTACAGCAGTAAACTTGAACACACCACAACCAAGCCATACCTGTAAACCAAGCTGTTACTCCCAACGCCAGAACATGCTAAGAAAGAAAAAAAGTAAAAAAAACTAGAAGAAGAAAAAAATCGTGTGTTGACTGCCAACATGTGACGATCTGGATGATAATAGTTATGATTGAAAAAAGGGTGAAAAATTTCACATGAATATGAGTTATAAAGTGAGATTGGAGATGGTGGACTTATTGGCACTTATGCATGAGGGTATTCTGTGGCCAGCTGTACCCTGCGTCAGACCTGACAAAGAGAAAGAGAAAAAGTTAGTTAAATGGAGGCTAACGCGGTTGGTACGAATGTTTAGATTGAACCTACCAGGAGGTTTTGTTGACGTTGTTATATGCCACAGGATGTTGGGCGATATACTCGGTGGTCTCGTATCCCGGTGGATCGCAAGTAACGCTTTCATTATCGGGATCCTGGTAAATCCGAAGGTAGTCGAAGCGCATGTAGGCGGGCATGTATTTCTCAATCGTGTCATTGATTGGGGCAAAGCTCCATGCCATTCCTAGGTTCATGATGATGGACATGGGCTCCATGGGGATCACACGCTGGCCTACATTTCCATTGGGGCCGATGGCTCGAGCATCTAGGGTCCAGGTTTTATCCTGCCCAACAAACCAAGTGACACTACCCTCGGCCCCAGTTTCGTACTCAAAGGCATAGACTTGGTATTCGGACCCGTTGTACCACTTATTGTTGAGGTTGGTAACTCCAGACATGGCTTGTTGATATGGCCCTCCCCGATAGTCGTTGACCTGGGTAATATGCTCGTTGTATACAGCAGCATAATCTGTGGCTGTTGTTAGTGTTCTTTTCTCCTAGTTCAATCGTACCGCGAAAACTACTGAGGAGCACCAGACAGGTGAAACATACCATAATCAGGCATATACCAGATGTCGAAGGGAGCCATCTGCAAACTTTGTGACACAGAGCCTACCACCGTATTTTCATCATTATTAAGAGTGATGACGCTTGCCTCAATCACATCAATCTCGGGCGCGCTGCGAGACTTCCCGGGATTGGGATGATCCGCACCTTTGCAGGTACAAGCTGGAAGACGCATCCCCGGAAGCCAGTTGATGCCATCCGTGGAGCTTTGATTAGGGGTAATTCCTGCATCACATTCGTCGTAGTAGCTGTAAGGCCACATGCCTTCAGTACTAGCCGCATACCCCGGTCGACCCAAGTTGCCCATTGCCCAGAAGCCTGGCCAGAAGCCAGAAACATCACCGGCGCCTGGTAGTGAGATGCTAGCCTCTAAACGACCACCGGTGAAGCACAGTTTATTCCAACTTTGCAGCATTCCAGATCGATATTTGAGATCATGATTTGCGAAGGCATCGAATCGGATCTGCAACACCCCATCCGTTGTAGTAACTGCGTCGGGGTCATACCACTGCCCGCCGGATTAGCGATTAACACCTGTATCGAGGATAAAACCACGTATACTAACCTCCAAATCCTGTGTGACTCCATACCAGAGATCTACGGCCTGATAGTATGGGTCGTCTCCATCGTAAAATGTGCGCCCAGGTGTATTGAATTCATCCGAGAACTACGAGCCAATGATATCAACATAAAGCAACCAGAATATTTTTTTGAGCGATCCTTACCACAAGCTTCCATTCTTTCCCGTCTGCTGCCGTTTTCGTGTATGCCGATGGTGGCGTGTCTGGGTCAATTAACCCAGTACGAATATTGGAAAGCAAGGGTCGCTCCCCTACATCCAGACAGAGAGTATCCCCTTTTTCACAGCGTGCGGTAGACTGCAAGAGCCCCTTAAAAGCCGTTCTGCCACAGACAGCAAGACTAATGTTAGTTTGTGTTTTATGATTCTAAGGCGCTTCTTTGCTTTTGTACAAAGGAGGGTGGTGGTGTTTCTCACAAAACTGGATAGCCAATAAAGAGGACTAAAAATCCCACGCTCATCAAAACAAGTCCACCGACATTGATCATGCCTCTCCTATTCCAAATGTCGCAGTTCTTCTCTCTTTCACTTGAATCAGGATCGTGTAGGTCATCATCACCCTCTTTTTCATGCCGAAAAAGCAATAACCCATCCGTTGGCATGATATTGAATTTCTCAGTCACAGTCTGTGTATTCACATCCTCGCTATCCGCATGTGATGGCGCTCTTGAATGCGCAAAATTACTGTATGAGTATGCCGAATATCCTCTGGTATCGTAACTTCCAACATCCGAGCTCCAGCTTGTCCGTCGCGATGACAGTATAGATAGATTAGGGGACCGCGCTTGCTCGAAGTCTTCTCGATGATAGTGATGATGGTGGTGATGATGTGGTTTCGGTGGTAATAAGAATTCTGTGGATTCTATGTGGCTCGAGGAAGCATATACCGTTTGTAACGTGCCTGTTGACGGGGACTCTGTCACTGCTGGGGTTAAAGGACGTCCAACAGGTTCTGGGGGATGTGGTGCAGATGATGAGGCGTCGCCCTCTGCCTCCTCTCTGTCCTCGGGGAAGGGATCATGCTGCCCAGAATTCAGACGGATATGCGGCGTCTCCCGAACGGGTTGATCGGGGGGGTTCTCGGCCATGGCGTACGGGAGATAGATTTCGGTAGTATTATGGAAGGCAGCGAGGTGTTATTGAGGATCGTTACAAACTGGAATCTCTATTCCGGTGGCGTTTCCTTTCCCAACTGTCCTTGTACTTGTGTTTGGCCTCACTCATGTATAACTATCCTGGATCACACGATATGCAGGTTACCGGTTGTCAGAGAGATGGAAACAAAGGGACAGCCTTGTCTTGGGCAATTAACAGCACAATTGGTCTATAAAGTGCAAGATGTGACTAACGGGATCAAGAGTCCATAGGAGAGGTGTAATAATGACAACACCAGATAGAACAAGGCTGTTTTGTCACGCTCCCAGCTATGGGAATTATCGTGCAAATCAACCGCGAGTTATCAGAAAAACAAAGAGGAAAGATGGAAAAAAGAAGAAGAGAGAGAAGAAAGCAATGGAGAAAAGCAAACAAAATTGCAATTGCGCTAAAAGAAGAGAATGTAAAGGAGAGACAGGAATGGCCAACGTCTGTAAGAGAGGGGGGGGGGAGGAGAGAAAGTGAATGAATGAATGAATGAATGAATGAAGATAACAAGAAGCAAAGAAGGGATAAAGATAAAAGGAATCAGAAAACAAGAGCAAAGACGTTAGTGAAGATAGAGCTTCTCCAACCTCAAAAAGCTCTTATTATGATTGCGATTGTTATTTTTCCCTCCCTTCTATCCTCGTTGACCCACATTGAGAAGCGAAACTGAAATGACGACTGTCAGAAAAATATTTGTTGTTATTGTTATGATTATGATTGCTTAACTAGGGAATTAGAATATTATTCAAATCAACCCTGCGAGTACGTACTTCCTGCATCTCTTCATACGGACTGGGCAGAAAACCGAAACCCTCCCAGCCTGAAGAATGCTTTAAATTTAGCTCTCCAAGACCCCTAATTGGCCCCTTGAAAGAACGCCCTCCCCAAGGCCCTTAGTAAGGGTGTTTAGATAATTTCAAGGTGGGCTTTGTTTGGCTCGCACAGCAATTAAAGAACTGGTGGCGTCTGCAAGAAGCTGCTTCGCCTACAGCTAGCATACATACATCCATATATCCATCCATAGACCTTTCTTTTTCCTCTCCCCCTCTTCTTAAACACGGTATATAAAACCAGTCCAATCCAATAAGAAAACATGCCTAGCCTCATCCTTAGATATCATCTCTAGCATGCTCAATATGTTAACCAATTCAAGTACCTCCGGGCTGGGTCATATCAAGATGTAAATATCTTTCTACCTGGACATACATACGATACAGTTGAACCGCCCTTCCCCATCCCCACAGATAATGAAATAAGCTCTCCATCTCCATGGGCGAGAAACATGAATGCGACAAAGAATTATGTTGCCATAGGCACATGGATACCGTACCTCGAAAAACTCAATATGCTGGAATGAAGATAGGTGGATCTGTGGCATCCTCCATCATATTTCGGCCCTGGTACCCGGTTCTTATTCCCTCACTGCCACGACTATCTGGTATTTTGGGGCAGCATAGGAAATGAATTACAGGGAATTATATAGATACGGAGTATGCATGAGCTTTTCCCTATAGTGCTTTGTTCCTTTGTTCCTTTTTTTTTTTTTTAATTAATTTTTTGTTTGCCTTGCGCAAGGATTTATACCTAAATTTTATCAAACCATATAGAACTAGTATAGATGGATAGGTGGGTTGGTGAGGAGCTAAGTACTCCTAAAAACCACACTGATTAAAATAAAGACAATGATAATTATACACAAACTAATAATTGAAAGAAAGATAAAAAAAAAACACCTCTCACTCCAATCGATTTACTGAGAATAGAAGGGAAGGGAAGGGAGAGAGTCATTCCAGGGACACGAAATATTTGATCAACCGTCTAAACCCTCGAACCCTTCAAAGTCCCTTTCCTTCTCCACCCCATGTATGTTCTACACTCTATGCCATTCCGGGACACGCGTCTTGCCTGGACCACGCACCATCCATTAATAAATCAACTTTAAATACTAGTGTTTCTAGACCAACGGTGGTCTTTTTTAAGTTGATGTTGTCCTTTAGAAAATCCCGTAGTGGGAGACCCGCCTCCCTGTTTAGGTAGATAAATACCGAGTTACGTGCGAGAGAGTGTCTTAACTCAACTGTTCCCCAGACAGGAACCCTCACTCTATCATCTCTCTAGCAATTACTTTTAGCAAGGCTGGCCTGCTCCCCATTTTTCCACACTTCGAATGATCTGGACCACCCTTAATTCTCGAGAAACTCGCTTTTTAGAGGCTTGATTGTTAGTGTTCTGGATGCGACCCTCTTACCCCCCTTGCGTCATTATATCAAGGAACAAAGCCGATAGAGCTAAAAGAAAAAAAAAAAAAACCTATATGAATTAATATTAACAGAGCAAACTCCACAAATATACTGGATAAGAGAAATTATCAATTTAAGTCTCAACCGCCTTCGCTCTGAGTCCCACAAGAAGCCCATCCTCAACATTCAATGCTAGTAGGTAATATTCAACCCGCGATGTCCCAACCTCTACCTGATAAACCTTTACTTCCACGGCAGACTCATCCATGGCTGCTTCACCACCTCCAACAGACTCGACTGCCGCTGCACGTACTGCGCGGAACGCAGAGGGGTATTGGTTCTTTGGGTCAAAGGAGGCCGGGCTCATAGTTTCCACGGACGATGAGAGATCAGCTTCGGGGGAGATGAGATTTGAAAAATGTTCTATTGGTAGTACAAAAGGAAAAAAAAAAAAAAAAAAAAAAAATTCATTAGCCACACCGAAAGGAAAAATTGCCTAGGGTTGACAATGGAAGATTGTTGATCGCAGTGTAGCATATCAACAGAGCCAAGAACAGGAAATTAAAAAAGAAAAAGGAAAGCAATCACATACTAGGATCGGGCCACACTCCACGAGAAGATCCCTCCCATTTTAATGCGACAGGCTCAAATGGCTCGTCGACCTCGGAAACGTAGAAAGCATCGACAGACATTAGCGGGGGAGGAACCCGAACGTTCACGCCGATCGTCTCCGTGCGGACACCAGTCGATGAGGACTGCTCAGTAGCCTGTGATTGTGAATTTTTGAGGTCTGCATTAGCCTTGTCTAGGAAGGCCATGTAGGCATCGTCGGATGACATGGTTCGTGATACGGTCGGGGTAGGGCAGAAGGAAAGATGTCTGTGGGTGGCTTGAGAGAGGGGGATGGTGGTCCTATGTAGACGAGAAGGTACTCGGGGAAATGCTAGATGGTGATAATAGTGATATTGAAATCGCCGATGACGACTAAGAAGAGTATGGTATATCTGAGGTTGGAAAGAAAGGAGGCAATAGAAGGAAGTCGTGTGAGGATTTGAAGATGAAATCAAGGCCCGACCCAAGGTGCGATCAATGACGCAATGCAAACTGTGGTTGCCCTGCCACATTTGCATGGAGGCTAAATCACGCGAAGATTAATCAATACTAGGTAGATCGGTAGTGTATAACTAGTTTGTTTGTTATAAAGGAAATTGACCATTTATGTAAACAATGTTATGAAAGAAGTAAAGGTAATGAGAATGACGAAGATGACGATGGAGGGAAAAGGAAAAAAAAGAGCTTTCTTCGCCTGTCTGCTTTGGGAAAAAAAAAAAAGGTTCAGCTGTATTCCCCCTCCCTTCTTTTTACACACACTTTACTTTGCGGCTACGTAAAATATTTCGAAGGCTATTTTAAGAAAAAAGGGGAAAAAATTATTGAACGGTATTCTTCGCTTTTTTTATTTAAAAAGATAACATTGCACTACACCAAACCATGGTCTCCATAAACACCTTAAGCAGAAGTAACGAGATCCTTCTTGAGGGTACCCATAAAAGCCCTCTTCTCCTCGGGGGTCTGGAAAGCACCGTGGCCGAACTTGGAAGAGGTATCGATCCACTTGAGCTCGACCTTCTCGGTAGCCCTACGGCTGGTCTGGGGGTAAAGGGTCTTGCGCAGGGTCATAACACGCTTCTTAACACCAGGGACGGAGCCCTTGACCATAACGTAGTCGTTCTTAACCTCACCATAGTGGACGAAACCACCCATGCTATATATCTGTTAGCTAAACAATTCCATTAAAGAAAAAAAAATCGACACTCTCGGAGAAACTTACGGAGTGATCTGCTTCTTGGAGATATCGAAATCAGTGGAAGCATTGCCTTCATCAGAGCCCTTGCCAATGCGGAAGACCTTGTGGTTGCAAGAGGTACGATGATGGTAACCCATCTGACCAGCACGGGCAACGGTCCACTGGACGTGGCTAGGATGCCAGGCACCAATACAAGCAACCTTGCGCAGACCCTTGTGAGTCTTGCGAGGAAGCTTCTTGGTTCCCCAACGGCTGGTAACACCCTGGAAACCGTGACCCTTGGTAACGGCAATAACATCGATCATCTCGTCCTTCTCGAAGATGGAGTCGATCTCAATGGGCTTCTCGAAAAGGTTGCGAGCAAAGTCAACCTTGTCGGCGACGGCGCCACCGTTGACCTGAATCTCCATCAAGTGGGCCTTCTTCTGCTTGAGGGGAGTCTTGCGAACTTGGGTGTGGGCGAGGACACGGACGACAGTGCAGTACTTCTTGATGCGCTCGAGCTCGCGGGTGACAGAAGCGCCGCTCTCCTCAGAGTGCTTCTTGGCGTACTTGGTAAAGGCCTTCTTCTTGCTCTTGTACCAGTTCTTGTAGAAGCGGCGCTTCACCTCGTCGCTCAGGTGCTCAGCCCAGACGGTGGTGAGCGAGCGGAGACCACGGGGAGTCTCGATGTAACCGACAACACCGACGGCGATGAGCTAAAGTGTCAAGAAAAAGATAGATTAGCCATAGCGCTCCCTACAGAAGAGAAGATAAGAATTCAGAATCCAACATACAGGAGGAGTCTCAATGATGGTGACAGCCTCGACAATCTCCTTCTTGTGCATCTTGGCACCAGGTCGGTCAAGATCACGGACAACAGTGGTCATACCGGCCTTGTAGCCCATGGAGGCCGTCAGGTGGACGGGCTTCTTGGGGTCATCCTTGGGGAAGCTGCCGCAAAAATTCAGTATATTCCTTTCTTCAAAAGCCTTTCCAAGACAGAAGAGAAAATTTTTTTCTTTTCGTCTCTCAATACTAACCTCTTGACCTTTCCACGGTGTCTGGCGGCGCGCTTGCGAGGCAGGTAGGCAAGGGAGCCTAGGTTTTTCCTATGTCAGTATGATACAAATCCGAGCGCACATAAAAATAAATCCAAATTTTCCTCAAAATGCTCAAGGAACGAAAGGCGAAAAGGTGAACGAACCGTGCCGAGGCGCTTCGTACTTCCGGTGACTCCTGTACGGATATTGAAATCAGCAATTATATTCATTTGAAATGAAATTGGTCGACTTGTGGCATCAGGGGACTCACATCTTGACCCTGTTGTCGTTAGTTGTCGAAGTGTTGAGTGAGAATGTCAATCTCCAGGTTTCGCCGGAAGTCCTATTTTGCAACACTTAACGAATGTGGGCTGCATCTAAGCGAGAGGTCTTGGCATTATTTCCACTTAAGGTTAAGCGCATATAAGACCTCGCCCTTCACGCCTGGGGCACAAAGGTGGCAAATCTCGGTCTGGCGGTTCTGCCTAAGGCAGCATCGCACCAAGCCAAAACTTTACCTGCACTAGGAGGAAACGTAAATTAAGGTAGAAGAAACGTTATGTTAGTGACTCATGCAACTCTACAACACCACATAATCAGGAAGAGTTTATAACATATAGTTAATCAGGATTGATATTGACCATTTTGGCACTAATTTCTTTTTTAAAAAAGACATCAAAAAAAAAAAAATCATTCTTTGGGTACCAAGGGGTAGAAAGCACATTCCGACACTAAGATCCTAAAAAACTACATTTATTGCGAGGTAGTGAAAATCTCCGCAAAAAAAAACCCACCATACGGTACCAATCGTAGAATACAATTCAAGGGGCTAAAATAACAGAGAACATGAATGCCACCAGGGTAAAAAGCGAAAAAAAAAAATATATAAACGTCAATAGAAAGAAAAGGTAATAATAGTAATAGAAATCAGATGAAGAGGGAAAAAAAAAGAAGAGAAAGGAAAAAGGGAACAAAGGTGGGGAAAATAGCAAATGAGGGATAGAAGTTTTCTCAGGGTTGTTTGTCTCCGAGTGAAGCACATTGGTTACCCATAGAAAATCAGTAGTGTAAGTCATCGCTAGACTTTCAGAGTGCTGATTCCTTCGCCTGGGAAGCTTGGCTGCCAGTGGTCAGGACTCCATTGCTGTTATTGGCACTACCTGATCCACTCCCATGGGGGCTACCCTTTACGCCATTATTAGCCCTTTTTTCGTCATCACCATCATCATCGTAATTTTCATCAACATCCATCTTGCGTGCAGCGGGTTCGTGAGCTGGAGCTTGTTCAGGGCGAACTGGTTCCTCTTTAACCTGGACTTGGGCAGAAGGGGGTCCAGCAGGTGGTGGCCCGTTGGAAGGCGCGGCAGAAGAGCTCTCAGCCATGGGGGGAAGGCTAGATCCAGAAGTATGTTGTGGCATGTGTTGGATAGAGGGAAGCGTTGGCGGATGGTGCGCTGCTTCCGAAGGATGGTAGCTCTCATTAACACGGCGTTGATCCTCCCGGCGAACCTCCGAAGAACTTCGGCGCTGCATCTCTCCGGGTGAAGACAAACGATTTGGGGGGGAAACGCGTCGAGCCATCTGATCATCAAGTCGAGAACGAGTTTCCTCATTAGCGATCTTCTTGGCGGGGCCAGACTCTGAGTCCCATTCACGACCACGCTTCATTGCGGATGTAGGACGGTCCTCGCGTTCACGAGCAGCAGCTTCAGCAGCCGTGATTGCGGAAGCCGGGGGAGGAGCTCCGCTAGCGATACCAGTACTACCAGACCCCTGAACTGGCACACTAGGTCCATGATGGTACTGCTGGTGGGGATAGGTGGACCCGGGGGATGATGGGCGCTCATCACGAATTGGTCGGATTTCCGGGGGAGTAAAGGGGCGGTGGTAGGAAGGAAGAGGGCCAGCAGAATTTGGAGCGCCGTTAGGAGCGCCTGGTCCTGCCGGTGGTGCCGCAGCTGGAGGCAGAGGACCACGGTTAGAAGCGGCGAAACTGGCGCCACTAGGGGCACGATCATGAGAAGGCGCAGAGGGGTTTGAAAGCTGGGGAAGAGTATGCGTAGACGGGTAAATGTTGGGACCAGGAAGACCAGGCTTCGGAGACCGAGCTGCTGGCTGGGGACGAACAGCCTCAGGGAATCCCCGACCGGGCTCTTGACGCGGACTTGGTTGTTGGATAGAGCTAGGGCCACGTGCATCGCGATGATCAAACCCATTAGCGGCTGGGGCGGGGGCTTGGGATTGGATCTCATTGATGCCGCGATTCCAGTCAGCGATTTGCCTCGGAGGAGCGGGAGGCTGAGGAGGCGGCCCTCCTGTTGGAGCGGGCGCTCCCCATTGAGGCGCTGGGGGTGCTCCCACACCGGGGGCTTGATAAGCCTGGGGGTGAACATCCTGGGGTTGTGGTGCAGGAGCGTTGGTTTGGCCGCCAGAGCCGGAAAGTTGGCTTTGAAGCAGTTGGAGACGAGCTTTAATGTGCACGTTTGAGGGATCCAAGTCGGCGGCGCGACCATACGCATCAAGGGCATCAGCAATTTGGTTATTGCAGGACTCATACTGCAAAGCCAACAAGGTTAGTGTTTTTGTGGTTGTGTGGCATCAGATGACTGGCAATCTAACTTACCAAAGTTCCTAGATCATACCAAACTTCCGAGATATATGGATTCAATCGGATAGCACGTGAGTAGGCATCCAATGCATCCCTATACTGATTGATCTGATAATACAGAACACCAATTGAGCACCAGAAAGTTGGGTTTCGTCCATCGCGATATACTGCTTGTTGATAGGCTTCGTAGGCTTTTGGGTATTTGGCTTGTGACATATAGCATCGCCCGAGCAGATACCAGCTCTGAGCATCGCTGTTATCTATCCAGATAGTTAGATAAAGGATCGAGACATCTACCGGCATCTGGAATCTTACCTGCGCTGACAGATTTCTCCAGATACTCGATTGCCTTCTCCTGACTTGCATAGCTACTGCTTTGCTGATGGTGCAGCCATCCGAGCTGTTGCAGGACCTTCGCATGATTGGGATCGCGATCAAGGACTCGCCGATAGGCTTGTTGCGCGGAATCGAACTAGATCAATATTAGTTGGATCTCAAGGGTTTCGCCAAGTTTATTGGAGTTTCGTACATCCTTCTGTTGCTCATGGACATGGCCAATTTGAAACCAGATGTCTTCCTCTGTCAAAGGGCGAGGAGGATCGGTGACAATATATTTGAAACACTGGGGTGAATCATTGTGTCAGTTGATGCCAATTGTCATAATAACGAAGGTCAACACAAACCTCCAGACTCTCTCGGAACTTCTGCTGCTGCTTGTATATGATTCCCAAGCGAAAATAGATTTCATTCGCCTTTTCGAAATCAGGGGCCATGCGCATCACCTGAGAGAATGCTTCTTCCGCATGATCAAGGGAGCCATAGCGGTCGTACAGGATACCAATTCCGTACCATAGCTTAGGTTCCTATTGCGATTACTCATTAGATATTTGCTTGGGTAAAGGATTGTCAGAATATGATTTGCTAACCTTTGGGTCGCGCAAGTGATAAAGGGCCTGTTGGTAAGAGGTATAAGCTTCCTGCAGATTGTCCATCATGAGATGGCAATGGCCTAGAGTGCCAAGAGGTTAGTGGAATACTTTGATGAAGGGGGTTGTGCGTGAACGAACCTAAACTACCCCATGTTTCTCCGTTTGTTGGGTCGAGCTTCAGAATGTTTTGGAGATATTCGATGGCTTTGGGGAACTGCTCTTTCGTACGTAGAATGCATGAGATCGCATTCATGGCAGGGATAGACCACTGGTTGTGCCGTAATGCCTGCTCGTACGCATTCATGGCGCCATCCAATTCACCCATGAGCTCAGTCAGACTCCCTAAGCAAGAGTCAGCATATGAAGGACAGAGACACCACAACTTGTTTTTACTGATTCCTCATACCGATTTGAAGCCAGACCTGCTCATTCAATGCACCGATCTTTTGGGCAGTGGTAAGGGGAGGACCCTTTTGGGCTGGGGACTGCAAGGGAAGGTGGCCATTGACCTGTGGATGGGCAGCAATGTGCCCATGATGGGGAGTTACCCCCCCAGTGGGCGATGGTTGAGTGTGAGCCATATAGGGCTTGAGTAGAGTTAAGCGAGATCGCAAATGTGCCGAATCAGGGCGATTATGACAGTTTGGCTCCCATAAACTTTGCGACACGATGATGCAGCCTGTATCCGTGTCACGCAAATCGTCGCACAGCCCGAGAGGTCGCGCAGATAGTTAACCCAATAGTAGTTCGATGGAGCGCGACTTGATTTCGGAGAAATTTTTCCCCAATGAGTATGCCAGAATGTCCAGGGAAAGGACGTGTTGAGCAGGGCGCCTCGGTATGTGACAAAATTCGCGTCGCTTTCCCGTGACAGAACAATGAGCCGACAGCGCAGCTGACTGTTGATATTCAATGGAGAGGAGTGGGTATGGGTAATTAAGAAGAAGAAAAGATCAGACGTGGGGGGAAGGCTAATGAGCTATATGAGAAGGGGGTGAACTGAGATACAAGGATACGATAGGATGGAGACAGTAGAGTCAGGGATGCGAAAAAGGGATAGTGGGATGGACGACGAAACAATTGAAGGGATGAGGGTAGCGATAGCAATAAGCCCAATTCAAGCGAAGCAACAAACAGAATAAAATTTTTTGGCGGGTGGGGGGAAACAAAAGGAGACAAGACGCCAAAATGAAGCAAATAGAGCGTCCAAGAGGAAGGAAGAGAGAAGGGGAAAGGATGAGAAAGAAAGGTCGAGGGGCTGCTGGTAGAGGGTGAAATTGCCAAGGGGCGCTAGTGGTTGTGCAGCTCTCGAGCAGTCAGCGAAAGCAAAAGGAAAGCACGGAAAAGCTGAGATGGCGGTGGTCCGGCGCCAAGCCGAAGACAGACAGCTTTACGTCCAGGAACAGCCTAGTGAGTGGAGACAATCTGGAGTCGTGTCCGCGGGTATTTACAGTTAATATTTTCCGGGCACCGGAATTTCAGTCGGGAGGTGTACTTTGTCCCAACAGCTACAGGATGCTGCAGAATGAAGCCTTTTGCAAGTGGGATATAGAAAGAGGAAAAAAAAAAAAAAAAAAAAAAGAAAAATGATTGTATTCATAGAGAAACTCAACAGGGGATTTATCAAACCTTTGCTTGTAAATTTATCAAAAATAATAGAATAAATAAGCTGTCACGCTATGTACCCCATGGACTTTATTAGTAGTAGCTTTCACTCGCGTGTTATTTTTTTTCTTTAATAATAATTAATATTTATAATTTTGCTTTATTGTTATTGTTTTTTTTTATTTTTCAAATTTCTGCTTGCATTATCTTATTCTTAGTTATTATTGTTATTACACAGTATTATTTATTAAATTATCTAAAGGAGGGGTCATGTTTTGGAAGTGTGACTGTGTGGTAACTAGAGAGAGGCTTGGTGTGTCATGTTGGCAAGCGGGGCGATTGTGATTGTAAGAATAGGTTGAGTTTCCATAATAATAGTACAGTAAATTGTAAGTGATAAAAAAAAAAAGAGGAAGAAAAAAATAGAAAGAAAAATCATAATAATTAATTTCCTTTCCCAAAAAAAGAAAAAAATAATATTTATAATAGAATAAAAGCCTTCCGGGGAGAATGAAGATCGTGTAGCCACCACAAGTACCCCATAGATAACAAGAGATAGGGTGTGAACTTGTGATACTTAAATCATACACTTGTGGGAAAAGGGGGGAGGGAGAAGGAAATGAAAAATAATAATGAGTTTTAAAATAAAATAAAAACCAGGGAAAGGTATCATTGAAAGAGAGAAAAAAGAAAAGAAAACAAAAGCGGATTAAAACGAAATTTTTAGTTCGTATGGAGTCGAAACAGGGCAGTGTCTGACGAGGATGCAGGCGCCGGAGCCAGAAAAAGCAGAGGGGGGTCTAGCACGAACCCCCGGTTGTGACTCGCCGAGTGGCTGCAGGTGGACCATGGAACCTGGACCCACCAGCCCTCTCTTCCCCGTGCCATTATATATTATTTAATAAACTAGTGCATTATTTACGGAGGGCCGCCAATAATTCCTGATCGTGCGGGTGGGGCTGCAACAAACATACATGACTGGTGTATGGTCATAAGCTCAACCGCCTAAAGGTAAGCTCCCGGCAACCTACTAAGGTAGTAGTTAGGCATGAGGCGCACCTCCACCGACAGAGCCACCCACAAAAGTTACAGTCACCCACCCTTCCCCCCAAAATAATCCAGAAAAATAGATGAGTGGGCTAAGTCTTAACCCTATGCCCTTTTAGACTGTGCCGGGCATAACATGCACTTGCGTACATATGGAGCAGGACCCTCTGTGCTCCTGGTCCACTCTCCAACCCCCATGCTAAAACCACCTACCTACCTTTCAGCCAAATAAAAACAACTTGTCGGGTCCCCTACCAATACCCGGACCAACCCCCTCTTCAGGTTCCTCCACCCTCCTTCCGTTTTCTCCCCTTCCATCAGCTGCCAACCAAACGGGGGAAATTGCCCTCATACGTCAACTTAGGCTGCATACTCCCGGCAATGCTCAGCCGTCTAACTCTTGTGTTGGCTTGCAGCTGTCTACCTTTTGGATGATGAATACAGAATATACTTTTATTCTCTTGCTTCCTCTTTGCCTCGTTTATATTTCAGAATTGAAATAATAATTATAGAAGAAATTATAAAAATATCTTTTGAAAAAACTCGAATTTCCTGCTGTTGATCCAATAATGAAGGATATTGAAATAGAAAACGTTAATCTATCAAGTAGGGATAGAGGGGGAAAAAAAAAAAAGAAAAAGAAAAAGAAAAAGAGAAAAGAAAGAAAAGGGAAAAAAAAGAAGGAAATGACTCCAAAAAATTTTTCTTTTAAGAAATTGACATTTGTCTTCTTTTTCCTTTTTCTTTTTTTGGGGCTTGCCCCCTTCCGTCATTATTTTTTTTTTTTTTCCAGCGGCTCTGATCTTTCACAGTTCCCTACCTAGGTAGGTACTCAGTTAGCGGCAACGGCTTACCAAATATCACTAGCCAAATCCAACGCGGTAAAATGCCACCAGCCACATTCCTAACGGATTCCATGAAGTGGGGCCTTTCCCGATGCTGATCCGTCGGCTTTTCTGTCGCTGTCGATGATCTTGATACATCTCTTAGAGTGGGCCGATCTCTTCTTTTCTTTTTCGGTCACCAAACCTCCCCCTTTCCGCTAGAGGAAATAAAATATAAAAAAAAGAAAAAAAAAAAGAAAAAAGAAAAAAGGTGCCTAACAAAACAAAGCGGGAAAAAGGGAGAGAGAGAGATATATATATATAAAAGAAGCCAAACACAAAGGCACGCTGACTAGCAAGAAAAGATTTGGGGATTTTTTAAAGAATAATGTAACCGCTCCCCAAAGGAAATCCGTTTTCCTTTTTTTGTGAGAACTATCGAGTGATTCGAGTTATATAGGTACTTAGTATCTAGATCCTTTTTTCAAGGGCTTAAAGTGGAGTGAAGTTTATCATTCAAAGAAGCTAATATTATTTTAAATCCAGATATATATATATTCGGACACTCAACCCTATATTTAAATACTTTGATTTTTTATTTTATTATGGTAAATGCAGAATAATATTAGTGTGTGCTCTCAGGGTCCTAGGCGTCAATATCGGGTATCCTGGCTATTTTGTAGCGCCCGATTACGGAGCATAATCTCTCCTCCCACAACCAAATCCGGTAGCCCACATTTAGTCCCTTATTCTTCGGGCCCGAGTAATAACCGCTGCTTGCATACGCAAATGAGGCCCATAAAAAGTAATAAAAGATAATAACAAAAATTAAATTAAAAAAAAATAATAATATAAAATAATTAAATGATAATAATGACAACAACAACAACGATAATAATCTTAAATCTAAGCCAAGAGTAAGAATATTTACTCCGTATTAACCAGAATAACAATTAACCCAGAGACGCTCTGACCTCGTGGTTGCTTTTCCCATAATTAGGATGATTTGCAAATTGTTCTAAAGTAGTTTTGTTTTATTAATACGTATCTGATGATTATTTAGGGAATAATACGGCAGAACCCGAAGACCGCACATCAACCGATCCAAAAGGGGGAAGCAGTGGACAAAAATATTTAATCAAAAAGGTTATTGCTATACATACCTCTTTAACTTGAATGGCATTCATTCTCCTCTTGCATGCTGCATGCTCTAACTAACCTCATGAACACAAGCTAGCAATGATGTATGTACTGTACTACCTCAGATATGGAGTGGAGCGGAGGAAGGGGTTGCCAAAAATGTGGGAAAAAAATAAATAAATCGTTCTTCAGCTGGTATGGAGTCCAAACCAGCTTAGGAAATGACAAAGAACAGATCCTTAATTCTTATTTGACCAACTTTATATAGAACTCTGGCTCATCATCTACTGTTTATATCTAGGTAGGTGGATGCAAAATTCCTGCTAATTCTTCCTAGATTATTCCGGCCGGCCAATTAGAGAGGATAATATCACAAAGAAGTAACATGGTTCAACGCATGAGAAAGTAGGTAAGTGTAAGTAACTCAAAGCACTGCCTGAGCGAGCCCACAGTTTAAGCAGTGGATCGCTATAAATGGAATCTCTATAAATCAGTATCCATCAATAATAATAATCATAACAAGGGTTGTCCATCACGTTTCAACCAAGCCAAAGGCATAAATGTCAGAGCTCCAGCCTCCATTAGTGTGGTACAAGCAAGGTTCTCAAGATAAAGCAACAACTCCCAAATTTCTTCAGGTCTCCACAATATTTCCTTTTAGGAAAAAAGGGGGGGGGGGGAAATGTCTTACATAGACTTAGAGTTTGTTTGATTTAAATAGAACATCTATGGATCATTGTTTGGGTCCTCAAAGATTGTTACGTTTAATGGTACCTTGATAACTACGAGTAGGCTTGACGAAGTCATCCTGAATTGGGGAGCTTTCACCCCCTTTCCCATTTAGCATTTCCGATTCCCGATCAACATCGACATTCTTAACCCATCTCCACAACACATGCCTTCCAAGTTTCTCTGTTCTATCTCACACACCTTCTCTCTGCCCTCTCCCCTCTCCTTATCACAAGTTTCTCTCATGTGTCAGAACTTCAGTTGTCATTTAGAATCTGAAATGCCACCTCGGTCTTGTCAAGTTCTCCGTAGTCAGTCGCCGCGCGGCTCCATTATCCGCTAAGAGATATGTGCCGGTCGGTACTTTGCCAATCTGAGCATCAAGAATTGAGAATTCCATCAAGAAAAAATCTTTGTTTCCCTCGTGCCATTATTGCTATTATCTATTATGATAGTCTCACTATTACTTGTTCCCAAGGATGAACTAATAATAATAACATATCACTAATAATACAGGAGAACTGAACGCTGAAGAGTCCTATCCTCGGATTAAGTTTCCCAGAACAACCACCCCCACACAGTGCCCAACCCAAGGAGGAATCATATTTAAGTCGTTAGGAACTAGGTGATAATTATATTTTTTTTTTAATGTTGCCATTGCTTATATGGAGCTCGTACTACCAACCTATGGGTTTCTAGCTTATCTAGGTACCAAAAAATGGTTAAAGTAAGCCATTTCATCTTCCTAGATGATTCTACTTCTTCAAGAAGGTACCAAGTAGTAGTAGTAGAAGGAGCAGTAAAACAAAATTAAATAAAAGATAAATCACGGACCACGTCCCAATCTTAATGAGGAAAATGTGACCACTCAACTCTTTTGAGTTTGGAGTAGTACCAGATAACCGAAATAGCCACCCACTTGGGCCACCTCGTCTACGTAATCCATCGTGGGAAGGGGAGAAAGGGGGGGAAGGAAAAAAAAAAAAATCTTTTCCATTTTAACCCCCTCCACTTCTCAAAAAATGATAGGGTTCTTCAGTTAGACATGATACATTAGTAACTTTTGTGGCGCCTAGCGCAAATAATAAAGACAAGTTAGCTAGGTCATCTATCAATCATGATGACAGCAAGATAATAATAATACCAGCAACCAGTTGAGGAACAGTGGAGAAACCCCCAAGTAGAAAGTGTGGCTAGATCCAGAGAGACACAGCTTCTAGACTAAATCTATTTTCAAAAATTTAATTGTGATAACATAATTTAAAAATTAACATGCTCTGCAGGTAATAGATTTTAATTTTCTAAAGTCAATTAAGCAGAAGAAGTTTTTAGATATATTATGTAATTAGTTTAATCAGGTGTCTACAGTAAATGAAAACTTGATGCTGCAGCATCACCATTATTATTGATTGATTGATCAAGTGACCTGACCTACCTACCCTTGTTCCCTGAGTCAGAAACAATCCTCCCCGGTACCTCCTGGCAGGCATAACACAGGTGTTTGAACCTGAAAGGGCGGTGTCAGTGTCAGGACGCATCATGTGACCCCCACAAAAAGTTGCCTTTGTTAAAGCCAGATCCCCATAAGCTTTTCAATTGGGAGTAGCCTTGTCCGAAGTGGTTAGATCTTCGAGGTTCCGTCACCCTTTTCCCCGCTCCCCTCTCTTCCAAGTATCGGAAAACAAGAATACCTGCCAGTTAAATAATAACAAAAATCCAAAAATATAATAAAACAGCATTCCCGTAGTATCGGGCTCAATAAAAGGGTTAAGGACGGGGATTCCCAACATATGGGGATATCAGCATAAGATCCCCTTAGGGGGTCCGGAAGTATAAACATAACTACATAGCCAGTTATAGTTATATGTAATATAAACAAGCAGTAAGAGGTCATAATGAGGTCATTAGAATTGCTCCGGGTCGACTTAAATTGACTGATGAGAAAAAAATCCAAGCGCTACATACAGAATTAGAAAGAGAAATGCCGCGTCGTACTGCTAAAATCCGGTACATGGACGACTTACCTACATATGAGTGGGTGACCAAGTCCTAATTGATGGAGCCCCATGTACATTTTTAACTTTCCTAGGATGCATGGTTGTGCCACCTGTGCAACGTATCTAGCATCTGATTGCCGATAATGTATGATGTGCACAGTACTAAAAAAGGAAAAATAGAAGAAGCAAAAGAAAGAAAGGTAGATAGATAGAAGACAAAAAAGTACAATAATTTAAAATTCAATCGCTAAAAAGAAAAAAAAAAAAAAAAAAAACCCTCTCTCTCTTACTTTCTCTTTAAACTCTTCCCTCTTAGTAGTAGTAGTAGTAGTAGCAGTAGTATGTAGGTTATACAACATTATGCAACCCACCTTCTAATGGTGCCGCATTTGCAATGTAGGGGTCTAAAATGTCTCACAGCTCATAAATAGACATGTCTCTTGACCCTTGTTTTGCTTTCTCTCTCACATGGTTATTCCCGCCCCCTCCTTTTCTATGATAAATATGACTAATTCTTGGGGCAAAAATTAAAATAAGAATGAAGATCTCGTGCTTACAATACCAAGCTCTGTGGTATGCAAGTAAATCCTTCCCTCTATCTCCGCCCATTGATCAATAACATCTGCAACCCCTTTAATGAGCCTTCTTCCTCTAGTGTCACCCTCCTCTAAGTCATATAAAACACTTATTTCTTAGGTAGGTAGAGTAGGGAGAAAGCGCCGATTCAAATCTCCCGTCCTAGTGCCAATGTTCAAAACAACATGGGAGTTCATCTTCATCCTAAGAGTGCTCAACCTAAACAAACAAAAGCAAAGGTTCTACAAGAATTTGATCCTTGTTGAATTTACTGCTACTTGACAGTTACAAAGTGTCCAGAATTTAGCTGTTTCTCTAACTTATTAGAATTTCCTCAAGCCTTTCATGTCTAGGACAGAAACAAATAGACAAGAATATCACCGAACAAACTAATACTTACATGGGCCTGGTTGGGAATTGACACCCAACTACAACGGCAATTCATCTCAGCACCTCCACTATTTTGGTCATACACCATCTCATCAAATCAGTCGATCAAGGAAACTTACAGGAGGATAAACAACAATAACAACAACAACCCCGACGGTTCGTATTCAATTTGCTGTCGGATTTGAACATCATTCGGTAATGGAGATATCTTCCTTGTCCTACCAGCGAGACAGGCAAACTAGGTGCCTTGTAACATCTGTGGTGTACAGGTCAGTCCTACCCACCGTCTATTTTGTCAATCTCCCTACCAGTTTTC
The DNA here is from genome assembly GCA_027569155.1 of Aspergillus haitiensis. Lineage (NCBI taxonomy): Eukaryota > Fungi > Ascomycota > Eurotiomycetes > Eurotiales > Aspergillaceae > Aspergillus > Aspergillus haitiensis. The sequence goes on along the minus strand of JAPDEO010000063.1, from coordinate 65,294 downwards.
GGTCGCCGTTCATCCAATCGCAGAATTCTCTATGCTCCATTCATTGTGTCTATGATATGAGAGATTGGTATCATGAGTCTAAAAATCTCGATGCACCTCTTTACGGCCAGGGCGCTACGTTTGCATAATGATCTGTCTTGGGTCTCCTCCCACAAATGAGACACAGGGAATTCTCTCCCATTTCCTGTCCGAGCAATATAAATAAACAAAGTCCGTTCAAGCATTGCATGGACAACTGACAAAGTATGAACATTTCATTTTAGATATCTCAAGGTAGCCTAGCTCTATTTAAATCGTCAATACGTTGCTTTATTATGTTTTGTATTATAAATTCATTTTTATCCGAGCTGAGAGGACAATTTTGGGCAAGACTGAACAAACAGGACGTAATATGTATTTGTCAATACAAGTCACCGATGGAACTTCACAAAATCTATGAGATATGGAATGACGGTATGTATGTAGTATGTAGTATGTTACTATGTGCCCTTGTAGGTATGTATGCACGAGGTACGTAGTAGGTTCATTCTTGAGATACTCGATAAACTCCTTGCATAAAGATCAATTGAGCTCTCTATACCCTCTACACCCTCCTATGTCGAGGAAGGACACTTTTTCAAATTTGACCTTCGAAACCCGGAAACGCCGATAAGTCTATTTAGCATTGACTAACTAATTAGTACACAAGAACCATAAGTGTTTGTGATGATGCAAGGAAGCTTAAATAATGATTTCCTCCCTCCCCCCTTCCTTTCACATATCCATAGGGCTGTAGATCATCTCCGCAGTTGATTGATGTGCTAGTGGCTTTCCTATGTAGGTATATTTTTAGAGGGGAAAAAAAAAAATAAATAAATAAATCAGTTCAAACAAATTAAATAGAAAGCAAAGGGTATAGGGTGTTTTTGAAGGAAATTCAAAGACAATAATAACTAGATCCTCATTATATCACTTTTTATATAAAGGATATTGTAGGTAACTAGTGTAAGTAGCTAATGAGTTAGGTCATCATTTTTCTGCCTTGTAGGGCAACATTGGTGATCCTGTGAAGAAAGGAGGGTTTCATCAGATGATCATTTTTCCCATACCTAAGATCAATTCATGATCATAAATAATAATTCACTTAAAAAAAAAGATGTTAATCTCTCTTTTCTTCACCTCTTCTTCCTTATCTATTTTGTCTGAATATACTACTAACTAATCAACTACCTACCTCAGTTAGTAGGTAGTTTGTCAGTTCACTAGTAACAAAGTTGAATAATAATAATTCTTAATCATATCTAACCTTAGTTGCCTAGTATATTGAAGATAATATATTTCGGAGATTCTACTAACCCAAAAAGATCATGCTAATAAGGGGTTAGTTATTACTAAGGTAGGCGAGCGATACTTTCGAAGCTAAATATAAGTTACCCAGTCTTTAGTATGACTATTACAGCCAAGAATTCAAACTCCAACGTGACCAACATCAATAATAATTCCCGGAAGTACGGCACGGCACCAGCAGTCTACCTTTTAAATAATTAATTAATTATTTAACAGGCAGGACTTTCTGGGGTTTTAATGTTATTCACTACATAGAGTAGCTCCCTAGTTAATATTAGGTTTTCAATTAGGTGGCTCCTAGGTAGGACCTTACAGAACACAGTAGAGTAGATGGATGTTAAGTATGTAAAAGTAAATGCGAGCTTTTGTCGGACTTAGTTCGCTAGCCTCCGAGGTTTACTCCCAACCCGAATTTCTACACCAAGCTAATAATAATAAGAATATCTAGGTAGGTGAGTAGATATGGTGAGCGCCCGTTGTCAAGGCATGTACCGTTACGCTAGATTAGGTCCATACTTTTATGAAACCAGGTCCATCCCTTCCCAAAGGTATATAATACAGTTGAATGATTACGAACTCGAAGCCGAAACGTCAAATGACCAAGCCAAGAAAATATTGGGGAAATGATAGGTAGATAGATAGATAGATAGATAGCGTTCTCCTTTTCCCTATTATTACAAAGACTACCGTATAACTATTGGGCAAAAGTCAATGAGATCTAGATGCATATATATTGTCTATCTATGTAGGAGAGGAAAGCCTAAGAGCCCCCAGCCGCCATACATGCGATGCCATGCGCTGACTCCAAGAGGTCAACCGGGCCAAGAGTTATCCGACCAAAGCGATAAATAATACCTACGTCTGTTCCCAAGTCTGGGCGGTATGAGCCAAGAACCTCAAAGGGGGGAACTGAATCAACGACCAAGAGAATGCCTAGAAATCGACACGCGAACATGAGCCCTCTTGTGAGGGCTTTGAAGATGCCAATAAAAAGGAAAGCCACATGAAGTATTGGAAAAATTTAGTTTTTGCTGGTGATTTCCATACATCCGAGACATCTGATGTCTTGGAAGTGAGATTTTCCTTTAAAAAATTACGATGACGAGAGATTGTGGCAACATGGTATAATTTTGCCTGATGTTTACCTAGGTAGTTCCCCAGGTTTGGGGAGTAGCTAATCGGCTACATAGATAGGTAAGTATGTCCCTATTAATGTAAGTGTACATGCATCTGCAACAGATATCCCCGCTGGGATAGATGAAGAAATGGAAAGAGCTGGGAGAGAGAGAAAAAAGAACAAAGTGAGCATGCTCATCACAATCTACACCATAACCAAAGGGTGGCTCGAAAAAAACATACCCAGGCTTTGCCAATCTCTGGGCAGCTGAACTGGGTGGCTCGGCACTGGATGCGAGGCGAGGCCTCCCGAGGTTCCAACCGTGTCACAGTTATTGTCTTGGAATGCAGGACGATCTTGGATCTTGATATAAAGATATAAAATATAATCAACAATTCTGTACACCACCACCTGCTTGTAGAATGAGATAGCCAGTAAGGAGAGGGAATAATATTCTTTGAGGACTCGTGAGACCTTCTAGAATAATGGATAATTGAGGCCCGCAACGGGCTATTATTATTACACAATAATAAAGTAAGTAATAAATCGGTTAGAAAGCCAAACCAAAAACACATGGTAGTCTCATGTCGTTTCTCTATAGCGGTAAAATAAATTGTGGAAAATTACCAATCGAACACCTCTGTTTGTCGGGATGGTCAGCGCTAACCAATAGTACGACGGAAGGTTGACGCCTCGTTACACCAAGTCATATTAGGAACAATATTAGTATCTGGTCAGTCTCTCCACAAAAAAAAAAAAAAGCACTTTCTATCCTCACTCATTTTGCTACATCTCACTTGCTGTATATAGAGATAGCGTACATCTCTATGAACCGGATAATCATCATATCACCATAATGGAACATTATTAGATCATCCTTTCGGAGAATGGTGATTCATGAGCGGCGACAATGGATTTGATGGCAGGACTGCCAAGGGACCATGTTGACCTCCAAACGCGGATCATAGCCGGTTTCCTTTGAAGATCGACCAATTACCATCGAGATGATCCACACGCAAATCCCCGCAAGAACCTTGGCATCTTGGCATGTTGTACGGTATTGTAACATGGTCTGGACACTACAGGAAAAGTGTTAGGAAAAAAAGAGGTGGCTGTTCCTTTGGAGATAATTGATTCTTCGCCAATGACTTCTGTCTTGCCTCAACAAATATCTTGCATCTACTTCCCACCCCACCTACTTGTTCGCTCTTTCATCTATGATTTATCACATTCTCTCCTCTTCGTATCACCTGTTCCAGGTCAATTCTTTCTTTCGTGGATGTGACGAATTTTTCGGCCTCGTCAATGCCAAGGGCTCGGCATCTGGGCGTCTTGGCAGGTAAAAGCAGACAACCTAAATCTCCCCTTCCGCTGCACCGTCGCCCTTTTGACAAGACTGACTTTCTTCTTGGTTCTTGTGCTTTGTCTTGGGAGTTTCCGCTCTACAAACTTTCACACTGACATTCATGGACCTCTTATAAGGCTCTTCTATTCCTCTCCTCCCCTTCCGCTCCTTATCCTCTTATTCCTTCCCCTCTCCTCTCCCCCCTCTCCCCCTCTTCTCGCACAACCCCCTCCCCCCCCCAAAAAAAGCAGAGAGTCCCTATACCAATACCTTCTCTATTATCTTCCTTTTCATAATCCTCCTCTCCCTTCCTCTTTTGGAGTTGTGTGGTTCCCCGCCAGGATCGACATCAATTATTCTTGCCTTGGAATTATGTCCCTTGCGCCTGAAGCCATGCAGTGAGCTGATCCTTGGTGCTGCTCTCTGTGCACATTTGTACAACCTGGCGTGCCTCCCGTCGCATTTTTGAGGGGGTCAATCTCGTACTCCGCCCTTGTTTGCTCCACCAACTTCGTCTTCTACCCTCTTACCCTTGAGAATTCTTCCGCAATGAGGCAACCGGATATGGCCCATACTCCCGCCTATTATCAAGATCAGCACCACATTGTGACGGCTTATCTCTCTGATCCTCAAAATCAACTTACCACACCTTCCGCAGCCCACCTTCCCGCAGAAACCTCAGCCGCGTCGTCACAGCAGGGCAACTACGACCAGCGTAGAACGACAAAATCCGGGCCCTCATCGGATTATAGCTCCGTCAAAGCTTCTACCAAATACCCCCCCTCCGATCTGAGGGGCTTTACGTCTTCCTCATTATCTCACTCCAACAATCGATATACCAAACAGCAACAATCGCGGAATTCTTCACTAGAGGAACAAAATCGAGTGCTGGCGGAACCTGTTTACTCTAGTTTTGAACAGCCAGCAGCGGTGGCTCCAGTGACGTTCGTATCCTCGCCCTACCTGGAAGACGGTTCCATATTGACTTGGGCTTCGTATAGTAACGGAGCTGTGCCCAAAGAGGAGCGCATTCGTGGGAGCTGGACTGATCATTCCTCATACATGTCTGGCGAAAACCATACGCCCAGCGCCGCTCGCGTTCCCAAACGAGCGGGTCAAGATGAAGAACTTCCCGTGGGCGCAAACCAGGATGCGCTGTTGATGCTTGTAAGCCCCTCACCTTTGATGTCTTTTTTTGGTATAGCCACACCCGTGACTAACTGTTGAGAACCATAGTTCCGAATGTCCTTCCCAATTCCTATTTTCTCCCTGTTTGCGTCCCTGTATACTATTTTCGGCCTACTCTTCGTCATTCTCATTGCTCCTTTTCGACTCTGCTCCTGCCTCTCCTACCTCCGTAACACATCTTTCCGTACCCAACTCTGCGATTTACTGATACCACAATTACATCTCCATGAACGTTTAATAGGATTGCGAGAGTCTTCAAATCGGTCGTCCTCCACCCAAACAATATACACTGATCCAGACCGCTCGTCTGCTACAAATCGTTATGATGGGTACTCGGTTGGAGGTTTGCTATCAGTGCTGCTGTTATCGTCATTATTTTCCTTCGGGTTCCTCCTTCTTGCATGGACCGCAGCATTTTTCTGGATCTTTGCAATGATCCTTGGCAATCCTGATGGCACAGAGCGTAAAGATGATGGTCGAGCAGCTGTTCTCGGGGTCATCAGATGGTGGCAGTTATGGCTAAGTAAGGCGCGAAAGCCGCCCCGCTAATTGCCCTTGTAATCATTTTTGTTTCCTATCAACTTTTGCATCCGTCTATCTTCTCTCGACACACTTATTCTTATTTTTTTTTCTGTTCTTGATCCCCGTCTTTTATCATCATCAAGCGCGCACCGTCTTGGCTGTTTAATTGTTTAATGTTGGCATGATACCAATGTTTGGGATATGTGGAATGATTCTTGGACTTTTTTTTTTTTTTTTCTTTCCCTTTCTCTCTAACTTACTAGCACCTTCATAGGTAGTTTCATCAGCACGTTCTTAGTATAGGAGTTGGGAACTTGGGTCACTGTGGCGCGCAAGGAGTCAAAACTTTTACCCTGCCTTGTGGAGGGACTCTTTTCTCGTCTTGTACCTTTTAATTTTCATGCTTCGTTTTCTTGGTGACAACAGGGTTGTGAACATTTTTATTTTCCAAAACGGAGAATACTGAAAGAACACACAGACAAAGAAAAGCAAGACACATTGTGATGGGATCCGATAAAGAGTTCAATTGTTTTGGATCTCATATTTGTACTGTACTTAACATTTGGAATTGATACCCAGGCTGGTCTTTAGTTTTCTTGCTTTTTTCTTTGTCTCCTGGTAAAGTTTATATTTTCTCCTAAAGCATATTCCTATTGTGGTAACTTTAGTTTTCCGAATATGCCATGTCATTTGTAGTGGAGGGTGAATAAGAGGGGGTTATATCTATTCATATACGCAGACATAAATGGTGATGGCATGATGGGCTACACAATCATACACAACCACCTCCACAAGATATGAGACATGACCCCTGAGTTAACTATGAAGGGTTATTATTGGTGGGTGTCCGGTGCAGGGAAAATCTCTAATTGGTGGGAAGAAAAAGGGCAAAAGGAAAAGTTGATATATATATAGAATTTTTTCTATTGATGTATAGATAGATGTGATAACATGATGAACGTTATATATATATATATATATATATTTTAGAAATTGGATTAATTCTACATTTGTTCCATCTTAGATATGTTATGTTATTCGGAGTGCATTTATGTCTTAATGAGGACATGGGTACATGGGGACATGGCGACACCAAGAATAGATATAGACGGGTAGTGAATGAAGTGGATGGGTGGATGGATGAATGGATGAACGTCCCTAGAGGAGGAACCTCCTCTGCCCTCTTCCCTCCCCCTCGTCTTCTTACGGCAATCTTCGCCAGTGGGTCTGCGGACAATCTCATTCCAGATTTCAATACCTGGGGCTTACACCCGTCTGCCAATTTGAAGTGGTATTTCATGATGACATGGCAGAGAATGACCTTCAGCTCGGTGGCAGCGAAAAACCGGCCCGGACAGACATGCGTACCGAAGCCGAAGCCCATGTGTTGGGGCGAAGGGGAGACGAACTGCGCTAGCTGGTCCCCGTCGGAGGCTTGTTGGCGGAGCTTGAGGAAGCGATAGGGGTCGAAGATATTAGGGTTGTGATAGATATCGGAACCCCACATTTCATTCCGAGGCTCCTGAACCAGTTCTTCGCGATCGCAAAGGTCAAGAATCACTTGGGTCAGAAGGTCAATAGTCGTGTGAATGACCGCTGCCGGAGAGCTAATTGCAGTGCCGCGGGATCGAAAGTATGGCCCTTGGGTGTTCCTCGAGCCATTGGATAGCGTCGTGATATTGCTCCGGGGGGTTGTCGTTGGCAATCGCGGCCTTCCGGGCCCGGGCTCGCTCCTCAATAACGGGGGTAATGATATCTTTCGCCTCCTGTAGCTGTGCGCGGATCTTGTGACATCTGGGCAGAAATTTTGCCGCTAGAGGACGGAGCACCTCCGGCCAAAGTCTCAGTTGTGCGGCAACCATTAGGGAGTCAACCGTGTAGTTGATAGTGATGCGTAGCCATTCGGGGTTGCGACACTAGAACCCACAAGGGATATTAGTACAAAACATTACCTCACAATCTTGAGTTCATTTATAAGGTCAAGTAATACCGGGATTGTCCGTCGTCCATTGAGTTTCCAGCACGTTTGCCGTTTCAATTGACATGGGTTTTGTGATATTGACCGGATTTGAAGACTTGGCTTAGCTTTTCACGTTCTTTGTAATTAAGAGAGATTTCTTTTTTCCCTGGGAAGGAGGAGGGTTTCCATACAAAGTTTCTGTGTGAATGATATCTGATATTATAGTTATCCTAACAGCGTCAAATCCTGGAACATCGATATGGTGCTCTTTGGCTAGAGCACCACTCAAGCTTAGTGCATGATGTGCTCGGATGTCGTCTGCGTAGTCAGCAGACAGAATCGTTCGAGTCCCATTTTCAGTGACAATTCGAAAGGCCCTAGCCTAGGACCTACCATGAATTAGATCTGCTAGGACGAAGATGTATTTCTCTGAAGTGCGGGAAATAAATACCTTTGCAAAGCCAGCCGTGATGAGATTGTGCGCATCTTTGAGATACCGCTGGCGACCCTGGGCTATCCCCAATTCGAAGGGTCGTTTGCCATTTATTAGAGGAAGAGAGGACTTCTGGAAAGGGGAAAACAGGAAGAATAGTAAGCCTGTCAAAAGGAGCACGCCGACTAGATTAGCCGGCTGCTGCAACCTGGCTACGAATACCGGTGGAAGAGACTCTATGGCCATTGGGGGAGAAGCCATGGTTGAATAAATTGGTCTGTTCTGGATTTCGGAAATGAGATGGATAAAGAAGAGACAACAGACAAGGGGAGGGAAGGAGGGAATAAAGAAGCAGTGGAAGAGGAAGAAGAAAGAGGGTACATTGGGCAGTGCATAAGAGAGAGAGAGAGAGAGAGAGAGAGAGAGATGAAGAGACTCTTTTGCCTCAATGGATGATGGGTTGTATGGATAGTATGTAGGAAAACAAACCTTGTAGTTTGCTGTTTAGCGATATTCAATAGTGTATTACAGTCTAATACAATGAAATCATGCAGACTCTGCAGTTGCTCGCGGAGTGAAAGGGTTCTTATGGCTTGCTGACATTACCAACATTGTAATTTTTCCTGTATGGGACTTCTTATGCAAGGTTATGCACTCTGCACATATGATTCTGAAGTCTAAATCTACATATTTCGTACTAGAGAGAATAGAGGTATGTAGTTAGAGAGTAGCATAGATGATTTTACTAACTACTACCTAGTTATGATGGAAACAGGAGAGTACATCAGCATGTTCACCTCTCCAACAGCCTGTTTTCATATTCCAAATTCTTCCAACCGAGTCCACAAGGGGAGGCGATGCTCGCTTCTCCTGTTCATCGTGCTCGGTTACGAACTCCGGACACGAAAGTTACGCATCAAGTATTCCCCCCAAGTAATGATTTACAGTTTTTGGCGGTTTCTGTAGAGCTGAAAACATGCATGTTTTGGCAGTCCCAAGACATCTTCACCGGCAATCCTTACGTGCCTCTTTCTGTGTAGCAGCCATTATCTATACCGCTATAGAGGGGCCTAGTGCTGCCAAGCGCTGGGAAGAAAGGATATAAAGGGCTCTCCATATTCTAACCTAGAGAAGAGCCAACACTCCCTATCTTAGAACTCGTATTATTCTTCATTCCACCGGATTTAACTCCGTCCGCGCAACATGGCCATAGATAAGAAGAACATCCAGGGTGACATTTGGTATGTGAAATGCGTGCTTGTTGAGGCTCTTGACTGACAAGTTACCCTATGCCCAGGCCCCGTCTGCCAAAGAAGGCCGAGACCTCCTTGTTCTTTCAAGTCACTAGAGTCAACGACTTCAAAAAAGGCCTAGCTGGCTTCGTCCCCCTCCTGACTACGGCCGATGATACCTCTAAGATGCGTCAAGACGCCTACGAGAGGAAGGCGGCGGGCACTTTGAAGGGCTAAATACCATCTATCGGCTATCAATATAGCCTTTTCTGCCAAGGGTCTTGCCAAGGTAGGTGTTGCTATTTCTTTAATGTTGGCGCTAGAGGAGAGGTCATGCCTAAGCATACTGACACTAGTTGATGATCTGTAGCTTTGGGTGGGTGGATGGCATCAGCCAGCCTCTTGTGTTGGGTTTGGACGATGATTCAAAGGCCAAAAAGGCTCGGGGGCTGAAGCCCATACCCGCTGGGTAGGTTATTAATAATTTCAAGATATATCAGATGTGTCTGACCAAACCTCCTATCTAGGACCGTCATTGTCGGGCATGAGGGAGACGAGAGCAAGCATCCTGCCTGGGCGAAAGATGGCAGCTTCATGGTTTTTCGCACCTATCAACAGCTGGTCCCTGAATTCACCATGTAAATTGTGCTCAGTCCGATGGAATGGATTGTAAACCATGCTGCCGAGAGTAAAGATTGACATCTTCCGTTCGTTTTCTAGATGGTGTGCCGACAGCGTTCTCAGCGTGGAACTATTTCTCTCTGGCAAGTTGACGGACTCCCACTTGAGGCGATTCTCCGTACTGGGAGAATCAATCATGAATACAACAATTGTGAGCACTATACGCGAATCCCTAGTACCTAGTATAATATTAATACTTCTCTTACTTTCTACTATACTAGTTACATCCATATTAGATTGGTCTTGCACTATGCATATTCCTATATCTTGCATCCTGCATGATGCCTTAGCTCACATCCTATGGTACTCCTATTGCCCCTTGCATGAGACTTTAGAGTCCGCATTTCTCCTTCAGCATTTGAGTCAGGATGTATAACTCATCCACAATGTATAGTCTCGACTCACCGAATGTTTTGCAGAGAAGAAAGGTCCGTAAGGAGAAAGGATGGAATCATGCTCTCATACAGTGTATCTGGAATAGATTCTCTGGATATCATCAGGATGTCTTTTCGGACCCCCTTTTCCCCTTTACTTCTTCTATATGCAAATCCCAAGTCAAATCCTTGACGAATGTCTCTCTCTCTCTGTGCCCTCAGACCAAATCATCCCACTTCATGTCTGGGATACAGCACGATGTATGCGAGGCACTGTGCTCGGGATTTCCCTCCGATTTGATCAGGTATTAGATATCTCGAAACCAGAGGGTGCAGTGGAAGAGCTATTCCACATGGGCGATTGGAGACAATGGGGGCTCGACTGCGCATGACCGTGGGTCACCACCATCACATATGCGCGTCGGGGTAAAGAGTATGGCGGTGCGGTGGAGGAACTACGTCCCCCGACTCGCTTGGGCATTGTTGTTCATGCAGACGGGATTGCTGGTTGCTGTGGGCTTGTTCATGGGCTTTGGCTATGGATTTTTTGGGATTGCGGGTGTTGGTCATTTCTTTGGATTAGGGGTCTTGGTTCGGGAGATGCTATTAGCATCTGTGTCTTTCTCCACTTCAGCTTCAGCTTCGGCATCGGCATCTTCACAGAAAGAGAAACACAAACAGAAACAGATGCAGTCTATAGGAGAAAAGGGGGAAGGAAAGGGTGTTGAGGCGCTCGCCAAGTCGGCCTGTTTCTTTGCGACAGTATTTTGGATGTTAGGGTTTGAGGTGGAGTGTTGGGGGCGTTAACTTCTTTCTCCTTCTGTTCCTTTCTCTACTTTCATGTTGATCTCTACTTATACTATCTAGACCGCTTGTCGACTTGCATAGTGATTTTAAATAATATGACCTAAATCACAGACCACCCATTATCCACCGGGATCACTGCTCCATTGATACGCTGGCTAGCCCCCGAGACCAGAAATAACACACACTGGGCAATATCCTCGGCTTCAATCCCAAGGCCCTTGGCCCGGTCTGAGGTGTGAGCTTGGTGGATGGGAGCCATGGTGTCTAGGGCCTCTTGGTCCCAGCGAGTTGGGTCAGAAGCTTGGACGATGCCAGTGGGGACGCCTTGTTTATTAAACAATTAGCTTGCGATGGACGATGACCGTTTAAAAGAAGAGAGCATACGAAAAGGTGGGGGGGGGGGGGGGGAGAGACTCACCTCCAGGACACACGATATTACATCGAATACCCTCCTGCTTATACCTCCAAGCAACATTTTTTGTAGCGCCCACGAGACCATGTTTGCCTATCATCATCATCAATCATCACCATCAACATACCTCATGCCATCACAACATAAAAAGTGGGAAACGGAGTACTCACTCGTCGTATACGCCACCCCAGCCACCGCACCGCTTATGGCAGCCTTGCTCCCCACATTCACAATACTCCCACTCCTCTGCCGACGCATAATGGGGATCACCGCACGCATCAACATAACTGGCGCCGTCAGATTCACCGCCAAACAGCGGTCCCAGAGCTCATCTGACACGCTATCAACGCTAGAATTATGATCCATGATTCCGGCAATGTTCAAGAGGCCGTCGATGCGGCCCCCGAACGTGGATAGACAGATGTCTACCACTTGTGGTGGGACAGCGGACTGCGTGACATCACCCTGAAAGAAGCGATATCGGGGTCGCTGCCCCCCGTCATGCTCATACTGGGTGAGCGAGGCTGGGGCCGATGAAATGTCGACGCCGAGCACGGAGGCACCTTGCTCGAGGGCGGCTGTGGCGGTTGTGAGACCGATGCCCGAGGCGCTGCCGGTGATTATCAGGACCTGGTTTTGGGGTTGTTATTTGAATTCTGGATCTAGATATGGATATGGATGGATAAACCGGACGTACAAGACCTTGAAGTGACATGGTGGATGGGATGGACTGCGGATATCGACTAGATGACAGAGGGGCGGATGGATGGATAGATAGATAGATGGATGGATGGATGGGTGGATGACAGATTGATGATGAATGGATGACGGATGGATGATGGATGGGTGATGGATGAAAGAGTTAGTAAGAGACTCCAGGTGTGGCTCAAGTGCAAAAAGTCCCATGCCATCCTTGCCTAGTCTGATATACAGATAGACAAACACACACACACACACACACACACATCTCCCCCAGCACTGCAAGGCATGCACTGTGCCAATATTCTTCTTCTTCTCCTTCTCTTGATGTCTATCACTAACTGCCAGTCCAGAAATATCGTGCATTTGCTGTTGTGAGTTTCCATTGTCTCCCCGTCCCTACATACATGCAATGCATAGATATAGAGGATATACAGACTGATGGTTGTAATTCAGTTCCCCTACGCCTGCATCGGACAAGCCTCATTCCTCGAACTCAGTATCGCCTCTTCCCCTTGCTATCCCGAGATGCTCGAAGGCGTTAAACAAGGCGAGAAGCTGCTCGATCTAGGCTGTGCCTTTGGGCGGCAGTTGGTGGGTATACAGTATATACCCACCTCCCCAACATGATACATATCACATATATCCCAATAAACCAAAACAACAACAACAACAATAATAATAATAATAATAACTAAAAAGATCCACGACGGAGCCCCCTCCCAAAACCTGTACGGCTGCGATCTCCGCCCTGAATTCCTCCAACTAGGCCACGGCCTCTTCCTCGACCAGCCCCCAATCTGCCAATCCACCTTCATCAGCGCCGACATCCTCGACACCTCCCCAACCTGCCCCCTAACCACCCACCACCTAGACATCATCTACACCTCCCTCTTCCTGCACGTCTTCGACTTTAAAAACCAAGTTATCATCTCCAAGCGTCTCTTCCGCGACCTCCTGCGGCCCTGTTCGTGTTCCCTAGTCGTCTGTCGCGTCGTCGCTTGTCAGGATCAGGCCGCCGTGGACGCCTGCGCCGCCCGTTTACCGTATTATTATCATGATCGGGAGAGCTGGGAGAGTCTTTGGGAGAGGGTGCAGGACGAGACGGGCCTAGACTTGCACGTTCAGTGTTGGGAGCAGGAGGATGCCTTGGTGGGGAAACATCCTTTGCCTGGGATTTATATGTTGGGCTCGTCAATTCGAAGGGGCTAGCTTTGCTTCCCTTCTTCTTCTTCTTCTTCTTCTTCTTCTTCTTCTTCTTCTTCTTCTTCTTCTTCTTCTTCTTCTTCTTCTTCTTCTTCTTCTTTTACTTCTTTTTCTTATCATAAAAATTATTGTGGATATGATTAGAGGTCCTCGCGTTATGGGTTATTATTTGAAGTAGGTAACAGGGACGGACGATTGAAGAAAAAGAACTATCATCGCATGATAAAGGAAGGTATATAAGAATAATTATATCTACACCATTTCAAGAGGTAACTAAAAAAAAGAATGAAATGTAAAGTAAATGTAAATGAGTGTTTTGATATCATAAACTTCTAGTCCAGCTTTTATAATGCAACGTCTCCTCCACAAACTATATAAAAGAAAAAAAAGGAGATATTCATCACTTAGAAACCAACGAGGTAAAAAAAAAAAAAAAAAAAAAGCCGTTCCTCAACCGCATCATATCATCTAATTTCACTCTTCTCTTTTCAGAAAAATTTTTTTAATCTCTTTTTTTATCGTCGTCTTCCAACTCGAATCCCACCCCGTCCACTCTGCTTTCCGCGCACATTACGTCGTTTCTGAATGCCTCCACTTGGTCCATGGCTCTTGGGCATCCCCAATCCACGACGTCCAGGTGGTCCAGATCCCTTGGGTCCGGATGAAGCCCCCTGTGTGTTCTTGCCGGGCTTATCCTGCTCATCATCCACATCCATATCATCCGTTCCCTTCTTCTTCTGCGCCTGCGCCATCCGGATCTTACCACGTTGACCACGGCGGATAGCATCCGGTCCACTAATGGCCTGCACGTAAGCGTTGATTCCACTCTCGCCCGCATTACCGCTGTCAAGACCACCAGACATCTCGACATCACCGCTAGTCTCGTCATCCCCGCCGAGGATGAGTCGACCATCCGGTCCAACCTTGGCAGAACGCTTCTTACGCGATCCCGGTCCAGTGTTGAGGAACCGCACGCTAGGTTTCGTAGTGGAGATGTTGGCCAGGGCATCGGGCGCAAGGAGATCCAGAGGGTTATCCTCAGGCGACAGTTCGCGGATATACTGCTCGCTTTGTTTGCCCTTTTTAGCCCTACGACCCTTGTTGCTGCTGTTGGCGTGTGTGACTCCTTCCTCATCGACGTCAATTTCGCTAGCGTCGTCATCGTCCGAGTCAGAGAAATCCGAGTCATACACGGCCTTGTCGAAGGCATTGCTGAACGATTTACCACCCTTCTCGGCCGGTGCGGCAGCGTGACCTTCCTCCTCGTCAGAGTCGGCCTGCTCGCCCTCCTTCTTCTTCTTCTTGCGTCTCTCGCGCTGTTTTCGGAGATTGACGACCAGTTTGCGGTCGTTTTCGCCCACGAGTTCTTCGAGGGGCGCGGCTCCAAATCGGCGGATTAGACGGTCGATGATACCTCTGACCTTGCTGCGAAGTCGTCCGTTGTGTTCCTTGCTCCACACCATCAGATTAGGCACAAGGGTCTTGAGGCGGGGTCGGAGAATATCGTCCGGCAGAACGACAACCGCCACCTTGACGAAGCCAAGCACGGATCGGACAATTTCGCGGTTGTTGCTGGTGAGGAAGAGCTCGACTGTCTCGACAAGGTCGGACCGCACGGCAGGCTGGATGTCCTTGTGGAAGTCAAAGAAGAGCCGTGACAGCGCTGTCACGGAGGCGGCAACCATGTGCGGCGAGCTACCAGCGAGACCAGCAGAGACCATTGTGAAAAACTCCTCAATCGTAGCAGGCGCATCAGGAGCGTCTTTGGGCATGTCAGGAACGAGAGAATTGCGAATCTTGGTGCCAGGCGGGTTGAGTTCCGGGTCAATGGTTCTCTTCGCAAGGTGAATGAGCAAGTCAAACGAGGCGGTCCGGGCCTTTTCGTTACTCTCTTTGCAGCCAAGAACCACTTCTGAGAGAATGGAGGGGATGAAATGCAAATCGGAGGTCGGGAGGTAAGTGATGAGTTCCTCGATGGCGAGCATGCGATCACGTCGAGCAGATGCAGGTGTTTTGTTGGCGGTGGCAAGCATAAGGCTCTGGAGCTCTGAGCTGCGCTCCCGAAGCGCAGAGATACCTGTTTCTGTTGTGGCTAGGCGCGGGATCAGTTTGTAGGCCTTCTTTATCAGCTGCTGGTCATTGGTCTGTCCATTCAGGATCGCTGCCGCGAGGCCGAAGAGGCTCGCAAAACTCGAGCGAGGTAGGTAAATGGACATGGCAATGACAAGATCAATTAGGGTATGCGAGGTTGGTGGCATCTTGTCTGCGCCGCCGGTAGATTGGTTGCCCTGCTTGGTTGCTTCCTGCTCTGAGACAACAGAGGACTCGAGCATCGAAGTTACACGAGCAAATGTCTCATTGAGCTCCTATTTGATTATCTCATAATTAGTTATACGGGTAAAAAAATAAAAAAACACTGGCTTTGGGGGGCGGGGGGGAAACCAACCTTCTCAGGGGCAATACTAAGGTATGCATTGATACACTGAAGGATATAACCACGGTAGTGGGGAAGTGTCTGGCTATACACATTGAAGAGGACTGCTAGTAGATTGCTAGCAAAACCGGCGAGATACGCAATGTTCTTCGTTGCAGCTGCCTTTGTGATTCTCCGCTGCAGAATCAGATCGTCATCCTCCTTTTCAACAGACAGAATTGCCTGATTTGACTCCACGAGATTTTGCAGAGCCCTACAGATATCAACACGAAGGTCGGTTTGTTTATAAAGAATGTTAGACAGGAGCTCAGCAAAGCTTTGGTCAAACGACTCGGTCAAATCCAGAGGAAGTTCGCAGTAGCCGGGAAGAATAGCCCAGGTTTGCTGAACCAGAGTCTCAAAGATCTTCACCTCCACACTCTTCTCGGCAGAGCTATAGTCCACGACTTTCTGGTACAGAGCCTCACTCAGCGGAACAAACTCTGAACGGAAGTGGCTGAGATTAGTGTTGGTGACATTGTCTCGAAGGATTGGGAGGAACCAAACGCGGCCGGGCTGGCCGGGCTTCTGTTCAATCAAATTCAAGGGTAAGATCTCCAAAACAGCCGCAGGGCCCATTGCCTCGATCGCGCTACCGAGGACATTATCGGCTTCCTTTTTACCCTGGAAGGACTCGTTGGTACGAAGCTCTCCAATCGTGCGAACGATATCGTCCAAGAACGGACTTGATCGCCACTTAAAGCTGTCGAACATGGCCGAGCAAACGTTGAATACTTCCAACCAGGCAGCTTGATACTTGACGGAGAGCAGGTCCTTGGTTGCCTTAGCGAGCTTCTCCAAGGTTTTTTCATCGTATACGGAGGGCTCAATGATAACGCTGTCGGGGATACAATTTGCGACGAACGAGACCAGGCACTCTGAGGCGGATACTCGAATATTGCTTGAAGGGGACGCCAAATAGCTAGAGATCATATTGAATAGCGCTGGTAATTTCTCAAAGGTATCTTCGGGGCTAATCTGGGCGGAGACATCGTATCCTCGGGACAAGACGGCAATCCATGGGGGGAGCAGCTGGGAGTCGTTCTGCGCGGGCTTCAGTTCCGAGATGGCTTCAAGGAGACGAGGTAATTTCGATGAGGAAAACTCGTTGGCCATGCTAGAGAAGATGACCTCGAACACCTCAAAGGCGCCCATGGTGATGTACTCGTTGGTGGATCGGGATGCATTCATCAACAGTTCGCAGAGGGGCTCGATCTTCTTGCTAGGCCAGCCTCCTGATGCAATCGCGACAGTTTTTACCAGTTGCAGGGAATGGATCACGAGGGGATCACTGTTGTCGCGATTGTGGGGATCTTGGCGGTTGCGCTTTTGCTTCGACGCAGCGGCCACACTATCACCGAGGGTTCGAAGAGCAGTCTCTGCACACATATCTGAAGCGGGGTGGTCGAGCGACGGACTAGGAGGAGGATTCTTGAGCACTTTAATCAAGGCATCCTGTGCCCTCTTGCGGACCTTGGGACGATGGTCAACCGCCAGACTAAGCAATCCCGCAATGGCCCGTCGAGGTCCAATCTGGGTATGTGGAAGGTTCCAGGCTGCAGCATCCTGAGCAATGAGTAGTGACTCTAGACATCCAATGGACGGGCGGAGCAGTGGCGCATCTACTTCGGGGAGGGAGAGGGCGGGCGCAAGATTGGAAAGAATTTGGGAGAATTTCGAGCGAAGGATGGGAGCCGGGACATAGGCAGTAGTAGTATCGAGAAGATAGACAACCGAAGTCGCTAGGTCCTTATTGACGATTCCCTGTGATGCAGACAGCGACTGGGAGAGAAGAGCGATGAGAGCAGCAAAATAAGCAGTGGGGGAGAAGTCGGCCTTTTGGTCTCGAAGCGTGTCTTCCACGGCAGATAGCACCACAGCGGTCTAGATGGGAGAGCGACAGTTAGCACAGAGACATGAGAATGGAGAGAGGCTGACTGACATGATGCTGGTTCTGCAGTTTGGGAGACTTGATCTTCTCAAGCTTCTCAGCCAGGGTCAGGGTCGTCGCCATGATGAACCGACCGACAGGCAAAAGAAGAAGTAAAGTTGGTAGAGAAGGCGAAAGGAAAAAGAAAACCAAAGGTTGGAGAGAGGCTTTTCTTTTTTTTTTTTTTTTTTGTTCCTAAAAGGTACAAGATTCTTGGCGGCGGTAATCGATAGCGGTGGAGAATCTTCAAGCCTCCTCCACCTTATGACTTTTGAGTGAATGCCGTCAGAATCTGGTTAATAATCCCTTCGATTTGGAGTATATTATCATGTATGTCTACCTAGGTACCTAGTAATTGGTATAGCAGCGCCAGAAATATTACAATTAGGAATACCATGCAGTAATGTTGGATTTGGCCCAAGGCATCAAGGCATTCAACACTCTTCGCCCCTCTAGGTCAAGAGAGGGGGAAGCAAAATAAGGTGGGAAAATATGTTTTTGAACCAATTTAAAAATTTAAAAAAAAAAAAAAAAAAAAAAAAAAAAAGAGGAATAAGCATAATGTGACATGAACATCGTCAAGCGTAGCCTCCATCTCTATGGCCAGTCAATCTCATCTCTAGATCCGCAACTCCTTCTCGCTCTCACTATCTAGGAATGAACATCCACGGTGTCACCGATTCATTAAAAAAAAAAAAAGGAAAGAAACGAAAATCAAATAAGCCCCCGGCTTCCAGATATTTTTTTTAATTTTTCGACTGGAGCCAGGCTGCATCATAATGCTTTGTAAGGAGTCAGGAACAATAGTCCTGACATGTTGATTGATGGCCACCCGTGACCATTCTTCTGTAGGCTTGACCCATCCGGCGACAAAACAGAAGCCAGAGAATCATTTTTGCCGTTCTCATATTCATATTCGTACAACACAAGGCTCTATCTCTGTACCGGTGCTGTTGCGAAGCGACCCACGCGAACCGACCGAGGTTGATCAGCGAAGAGAAAGAAGGAAAGGAAAAGGCGGTCCCTTTTCTCTTTCGTTCTATCTTTCTGTCTTTGTGGGATTTCCGATACCCATCCATCTAAAAGAGGATTTCTCCACTGTGTTCGGCCTCGAAGCCGAGACCTTGCAGTTTATTGTGTCGCTTCTTGTCGCCATCCTTTCGCTCGTTATCTTCCTTCTTCTTTAACTCAAACACTTCCTGGAAGGATGCCTTCTGAATTGTCAAAGGGACGTCGTCTTCCTTGTCAAGATCCTGTGAGGAGACATCCGTCAGCATTAGCTCAACCAGGAGGGATGATTTATCCCAGAGAATTGTCACCATAACCATACAATTTCGCCGAGAAGCAAGACATTTTCTCCTCGCACTAGAAATACTCCTCGGGGGATATCTGCGTATAAATTCCCAGCGTAGAGTCGTTCAACGGTATCTTGCAAGACAAGATTTGCTGTAGCGCCGAAGAAAGTCCAAAGGTTAACCAGTGTTGTCTCAGCAAGGCAAAAAGAAAGAAAAAAGGACACCAATAAACAAATGATGCGCCCCTTAATAGCCTCATACCAAATTGATCCCAGCTGCGCAAGACTCCAATCAACTTTCTCCCATCTCGCAGCACCAACACTAGCTTCTCTGATCCAAGGTTAGAATCCGAAGACGAAAGAATCCAGTAGTACTTCAATGGTCCGTAATCCCCATAGAGAGGCCCGGGCGAGAGAGCGCCGGAAAGGGGGAGGGAGACAAACTATCTGTCAAATCCAACAACTGCGCAGCCGTGGTGAACATTTGTGGCGGGAGTTGCGGCGGACCCGACTGTGCCATCGGACCAAGCATATTATTACTGTTGGCATTGGGGTTCTGGGCAGGAAATCCCTGTGGCGCATTTCCATGCGGGCCCCCCGTCGGGTGATCATTGATCGAGAGTCTTTCCATCTTCTAAGGAGAAAGCAATGGTTGAGATATCAACGTGTCGGAAAGACCTGGAAAGGAATAGACGAATTCGGTAATTGGTCGGTGGCGGTTAAGGTAGAATGGAGGGTAGTTCCAGTGGGGAGTAATCTTAAAAATAAATAAATAAATAATGAAAAGACTATTATCACCAGGCGTCTCCCATCAGTCGTGTAAGGTTATGCGGGCTGATCGCGTTGTTCAAAGACCTTGAAGCTCCTCGAGCATTCATGGTGGGATTCTGATGTTTGTTCTGTTTGACAAATATTCCTACGGCTGCGGTGTTAGCAGGGCATACATTATTCCTCGACGGGATCCGCTGAAGAGAGGTCCTGATATAACTTCTAAACTTGAGGTGCAGTAAATATACTATTCAAGTAGGCTACAGGAACAAGCGAGGGAGAATGGCAGGAAGGATCTGACGAAAAACTAGCGAATTGAGAACGAGGATAGAGAGTAGCTAGTAGGTAAATAGTCATTATCAAGAGTAAGTCGCAACATCATATGATGGAATAGATGAAAAATCCAATCTAGAACACACGTAGTGATCTTACAGGGTATATCGTCATTCGATACTAGCCATGGGGGAGATGTACAACTATGATGAATCCAACACGATACCAGATATCCAAGAAGAAAAGAAAAAAAGAAAAAAAAAAAAGATATCAGGATTCTAGCATGTCCTGGTTTCGATCCAGGGTCCTCCGGGTTATGAGCCCGGCTAGTTATTATTAGCCTTTTGTATCCAAATTGGGATGTCACGTGATTTTTTACCGCTCTCCCCCTGAGCTAACATGCTGCCATTGGGTGAAAGATTGAGCGGTTTAAAGTACTATAGAGAGGGAAGGAGGATGACGGGGAAGGGGGAACCCCAAGTCTCAGCAAGGCATAGGGCTGACTCCCATACTATACTGTCTTATAAAGACGTTCCTCACGACTGAGATCCCAGAACCAGTGCCCCAGTAGCTGCTACTTGGAGGATAAGTCGTCCAAATGGGTGGGATCAATTTTACGAAATACGACTTGGCAGTTGATTTCAAGAGGGATGCACATACCACCTACCTAGGCAGGTTCTGATGATGAATGGGATCCAGTAAGTACTAGGTACGCCTCCAGACGGAGCTGGAAATTCAAGCCCCTAGTGCCCCATGTTCCTAAGGCCATATCTTAATGTTTTTATATGTATTTTCCCTTTCGTTATCTTGATGATTATCACCTGGTTGGCTATGGAGGATTAGCTAGGTAGGGAGTAGGTTTTAGAGTAAACAGTCGAGTTATCCACCGAGTCTCGGACCGGGTTGTCCTGAAATATATATATCGTAGGTAGGTATCTACCTTACCCATCTACCTCCCTTTGCAATTCAATCCCGAGTACATATATATCACCCATAACCAAAGACGAATGTTCAAGTTTATGGTACTAACATCATCCAAAAAAATCCAACCCCGCATCTAAAACCAACCCTCCCCCCCTCCCTTCCTTCTCCCCCCTCCTCCCAAAGAAGGAAAGAAAGGACGAGTACGGGCATAACACCTTGAGCGTACCATACCGAAGACAAACCGATGGCGGTTCCAGAAGCGGGGCCAAGAACGAGAGAGCCATGCCCCTCTTGAATCACAATTTAGTTAGTCACAGGTACAGACAACGGTTCACCCACTCTGAGGGATGGCTGGAGACTGGAGAGAAAACATCCAGCCAGGTCCACCAGTACATACTCTCATAACCGTGTCAGGTCTACCCCTAGCGTCCTTGATATAATGTATACTTCACAGGTCATGAAATATTTTTAGGATAGAGTAGGCTTCTCAACACCAGCACCGAAAGACTCCATTTACCATAGTTTGTCTTACCGAAAAGCTTACAGATATCCTACACATATTCAGTCTATCCCCTAACCCCCCCAAACCAAAAAAAGATAATATAAGGTGAAACAAAATAAAATATGAAGCCCCCCCGCCGTCCCCCCCCCCCAAATGAAAAATAAACGAGTCTCGCGGGGTATTTGGATGTATCTGAAATCTACGGACTCACCGAGTATCCCACCCTGCATGGGGGTGCAGGGATTGAATTTGTTTCGTTACTGAGGGAGGGCCGACTCTCGATGGATCCAAAAAACAAGAAGAAAAAGAAAAGGGATGGTGTATTTTGAAACCAACCGACTAGTTATCATTTCCACAATGAAAAATTTCATATTTTGTGTTGGAGACAGCTCAAAAATCACTCCATAATACATCAACCAAATCAATATATTAAACACGTTTTCAAAAACCATCCCTCCATAAAAGGGAAGATAGATCGAAAATTAAGGGTCAAAGAGAAAAGGTAAGAAAAATTTTTTCAAAAGAAGATAAAAAAAAAAAAAAAAAAAAGGCATGACTCAATCATACAGCACAACATGGGACCTAACCAGCAGGGTTTGTTTGTTTCCTCCCCTCCCCCCACTATATCCTAGTAACGAAAAAAAGGGGGGGAGGGAAATATTTAGTGATACACCCCTAGATCCATCAAACAGGGACATCTCCGAAGAAGAGAAGAGAAAAGAGAAAGGAAAAAAGAAACGTAAGTAAGTTTGATACATGGGTTTTATAAATGACAAACGAGAAGTTGAATCGTTAAATAAAAGCATCTTCACACAGGAGAAAAGTTAGAAAGGACGTGCCGAGCTATTGTGCACACAAACCTCGACGCTGACCACGCATTCTCTCCTCCCGTCGTCGGCTATAAGGGGCACAATATGGCTCATCCGAGGAACCGATATTCGCGCGGACTGGTTCTTGCGAACGATGATATGCGGGACTCGATGGAGGTGGCGGTAATTGCATCACCTTGAACTGATCGGCGCCGATAACCCTCAGACGAAAAAGGTACTGCATCAATTCGAAATCAGGTCGACTCCCCGCAAGGGTCTGGCCTTGCTGATAGTGAGCTATATCCACATGCTCCAGCAAAAGATCCCATGCCCTGTGGTGAGGGGTACTTGTGAACCGCTCCCCGGCGCAGAGGGGACATCGTGCCGTTTCCGGCGGTTCATGTGTACGGAAATGACTGAGAACATGGGTCTTCCATTGTTCTACATCTTCAAATGTGTCCTGGCAGTCCAGGATGTGAAACAGACAGGCGTATACAAGAGTATGAGGAGGAGGTGGAGGGGTAGGAGCGGGAGGAGGAATGAGGTGATGGAGGGAATGGTTGGGAGGAACGACAAGGGCGCCCGTGCCGTCATCTTCCAGGATATCATTACCTACGATCCCTGAAGCCCATAGCGTGTCCAATGATAAACTCGAGGAAGCCGAGACGGAGGAAGCACTATCGCTTGAGAGGGACGGAACGGCGACGGCTGGGTCTGGGTCTGGGTCTGAGTCTGGATCCGTCATGGCGCCAGCAAAAACACTCTCTGGATCTCCACAAAAACCCCTGGTGCTCTCTTCCTCCTCCATCTCTGGTAGACCTAGGGGATCTCCCTCTTGAATATAGGGAATTAAATGCTTATCCTGAAGTGTTGAATCGGGTGTGCCCGGGAGCGAGCACCGAGATGCGATTCGATCCGCGAAACCGACCGAGCGATCCTGTTTCCACATGCTTAGTCTATGAAGAGCGAGTATAGACATAGCTCCGACCATCGCTGTGACGGGCCAGACCAGTCCCGTTATCACACGGGACAGGTTAAACCAATATGATAAACATATTGTGGATTTTTTTTTTTTTTTTTTTTTCAAGGAAAAGTGAAGTACGAGGAGAAGAGGGTTAAGAGAAAGAGAGAAAGCAAGAGAGAGAGAGAGAGGTAGAGAGAGGTCATCGAGTTGTTACCTCTTGTTTTCGTTTTTTCTTTTTCTTTTTTTTTTCCGTTTCCTTTATATGAATGGACAGTCCCGGTTGGACTGGGGAAAAGAAAGGCGAACAAGCAAGCGAAGCAACTGGAAGCAAGCAGGAAAGAAAGTACAAATACTGCGATTACTTTCTTTTTTTCCCTTCCCTTTCTTTTCTTTCTTCCTTTTCTTTTCTTTTCTTTTTTTTTCTTTCCCCTTCTTCTTCCTTTTCTTCCCTTATTTTCTGATTTATCAGGCGAAAACTTGCTGCTTAGCAGACATACCTAATTAAGGTAGGCGACTGCATCTACTACGAAGGTTAAGATGGTGAAGGGCGAGTCAGCAGCCATGGTTGGAGTTTGAGCAGCATCCAGAGCGAACAAACCGTGGCGGGGGAAGTGACTAAAACGGGAGTGGATGGGCGAATGGATGGGAATAGACGGATAAACGGAATGGAATCGATGGAGAAGGGGGGGAGGAGGGGAGGGGAAAGGGGGGGGGGGCAAAAGGGCAACAGGGAGAAAACAGATGATGAGATGATGTGATGAGAATAATAGAAGGGAAGAAAGGCCTAGTTTCTCCGGTGAGCAACGGCACACACAATATTAATCCGATCGATTATCCCCAGTCCATTAGCTGGGGGCCACGTCCCCGGACTCGATGGAGGACCGACAGCAGGTTGGCCTACATGGCAAACAACTTCCATCACAGCTGTCTGTCTGACTTCTGATTGCGCCCGTCAAGCATAAAGTGAGGCCTTCAAAAGAAATATCCATCTAACTCGATTCCATTTCTCCATACTTGCGTCTCTAGGTGAAAGTTGAGTCCTGGACCCTGGTCACGATGGCGGTGGGAAAAAAAGTCTGGGGGAAAAAGCCAACCGCCGGGAAAAATTCGTGGTCAGAGCCAATCCTGACCCGTGCCCCTATCTAATCACGGCCATCCCACCTCACCTTCCTTTAGTAGGTAGGATTGCCGATCAATCTTCTTGAAGTTCATCATATTGCGTAGCTAACTATCTCCTCTTCGGTAACTATAAACCCCTTGAGTGACATCCTCTACTGGCTAATAATATAGAAGATTGAGTACATAATCTTCTGATAGTATCTTGATTGATTCCACACGGTGAAATTATTATTATTGTAGAAAAGTCTAAGATGGAGAAAAAGGAAAAAAAAAAAAATATTTGAGGACAACAATGTCTGTTCCAGAGTTAAAAAGGAAATAATAAATAGCTGAAGAGCGATGTCCGATTGGAGAGATTTAACACAAGCATAGGAGAAAGGGCAAGCCAAGTATGTGGTTAAAGGAAGAGAGAGAAAGTAAGGTTGGAAGATAAGAAAACAAAAATTCAGAAGATATCCCATCCGTCTATCAGTAGCGACGCCTTGCAGAGTAGTATATTCAAACATAGAAATCAACCTAATCACCTGACACCAATGATGCCCAGAACCAAAATATCAATGCACAAGTCTATTTGTTTCGTAGCGCGCATAAAAAACAAGAGGAAAAAGATAAAAAAAGGTGGTAGGTAAATTATGCCACCGAGCACGTTAAAACCGGTCTGCTAGGTCACCGCCAGCGATAGAGTTGTTGCTCGAGGAAGAAACAGACGTAAATCCGGAAGTAGGATTTAACATATCGTGAACAGCCACTTTGGGAACTTGAGGAACTGGGAGTTTTCGCTGTGTGCCGTCTGGCCGAGACATGATGTCGCTGATGCTGGGACCGACATGAGGCTGATTGGGACTGTAGTAGCTGGGGCCTTCAGGCTGTGGCTCCATGGGGGCAAGCGCAGGGGTGTGCTGGAGGGACAAGTGACGAATTGAGGGCAAGTGGAGCTCGCTTGCACCCAGAGGCTTCAACCGCGGTGAGTGAGCAGGAGTGGCCAAAGGCGTGTGGTCAGGTGTAGGAGAGAGAGAGTCATGAGAGAACGTGGGTGAGGAGGGGGCAGTTGAGTTGGGTGAGTTTGGCCTGGAGCGCTTGACACGATGTTGCGTGTACGCATCGTCATCCTCATGCGAGTGAGAGCGGCTCATGCTGTGTGAAATCGCATAAGCGGAGAGCGATGGAAGTCGACCACCTCCATGGTGGCGGGAGCTGAACATGTGGTTACGCTGAGAGTGGAATCCGTAATGTTCATCACGCTCAACTTGAGAGGCTGCTGTAGCAAGCAAATTGATATCCATACCCGACGAAGCCCGATCAGCGTTGCGAGCATAGGGGCTAAGATTCGATCGCATGTGGTTGGCGTAGTTGGAGAACGAATGAGGGGGGGAGATATCTGGCGAGCCAACCTGAGACACGGGCGCAGAGCGGGTGATAGGCTTGCTGGGAGGCGGCATCATGGATCCTGTATTATTGACCATTACGTTGTTATTGTTGTCTTGGTTGGCAGCAGCGGCAGCGGCGGCGAGATGCTGAGCCTTGTTGCTTCGCCTTGAGTTGGGGTTATTGTGGATTCGAGAGTGCCGAGTGAGTTCATCCGAGCGACTGAAGCGTTTTGTGCAGCCAGGGAACTGGCAAGCATGAGGCTTCTCACCGGTGTGTGTGCGAATATGCCGGGTCTGGTGTTCGAGACGGTGGAATGCGCGGTCGCACAGGGGGCATTTGTAAGGACGGGGGAGATCCTGACGGACTTCTTCCGTGGCAGGACGGGCACCCTTCATTAGGGGAGGTAATAAGCTCACAGAGGAAGCCATTGCTGGTGTAGACTGAATACTTGAAGGAGTAGAAGACACTTTGGGTTTACTCGTAGGAGTAGAAGGAGTAGATGTGGTTAAGTTGTTTTGGGGGTTCAGTAGATTAGAGAAATCCACTGAAGAAGCTGATTGTGGCATGTGAAGCTCGTCCTTGTGCAACTCCGAAGAGGCGAGGTGGGACGGGAAAGACCTGGACTTCTGAAGAACAAAACTGGGGGTAGAGTCAGGGCCGAGGCGAAATGTTCGTCGCGACCAGGGGGAGAGGCGCTAAATTGGAGAGTCGATCACCACCAAATTGTCACGCTAAATTCAGGCCGTGGCAAGGAGACGATGATGTTCACAACAGCGAGAAGGATACTGATCCTGCAGAAGACAGGATAGTCGAGGGATGAGACGATATAGGATATGGTTGAAGAACCTGCTGAAAGTTCCTCTTATGTAAGGGATGCAAGATGGACTTGAATAATTGTATTGTCAACCAGGTTGGGTGGTGCAATATGGGCGAGATCGAGTGAAAACTTCGAAAGAGGAGGAGGAAAAAAAAATAAAATCTGGAGTAGACAATCTGGGGGAAGGAAGATATAAAAATGAGGAATCGGAATGGAGGGGGAAGAAGAATGAAACGGAGCTCGGGGGAGGGGAGGAAAAAGACGACGAGTCGACAGAGGGGGTTATCGGAATCGGGGCAGAAAAAAAAAAAATAAAAATTAATAAAAAAAAAATTTTTGTACTTTGTGTGGGGATGAATATTGGGGGGCAAAAAAAAAAAAAATAAAATAAAATAAAAAAGGAAAAAAGGATAAAAAATAATAAAATAAAACGGAAAAAGAAAAAAAAAAGAAAATAAAAAATAAAATAAAAATTATTAAAATAAAGATTAAAAAAATGGAAAAAAAAAGAGAACGTGCTCAAACCAGATCGGTTGCTTTGCTTAGAGATTAACCCGGGCCGGTTCTTAGTGGGGGAACGCCTTTCTCTCACCTTTTTCTATCTACTATTCTTTTCCTTTTTTTTTGACTACTTTCTCTCTCAATCAAATTAAAGAATACATCCAAGAGTAATTATAAATTAAAGGCCAGCTTGTGTTCCTACCTACAATCTATTTCGGGGCGACTTCCGTGTGGTTGTTGGGCCACGCACAGTGTGCTTAAAACGAAAGGAAAAAAAAAAGAGTTGGGAAAGGGAGAACAAAAAAAAAAAAAAGAATGTGGGGCGGACTACCAAGAGTTGATAGGGGTGACGGAGTGGAAATAGGAACTGCAGAAGTGGCTGTGTGGCCCGGAGAAGTGCGTGCCCCGTATTATCGATGGAAAAAGAAGGACTGTATTTTTTGTGGTACGGAAGGTAACAAACAGAACAGGCTGTACTAAACTTCCGGCTATCGCGGAAGATCAGAGAATCCTGAATAGGTGACCAAGGAGTCGATGGTTACGTACAACATTATCAAAAAAATCATGAGTATGAGGGCCAAGGGAAGGGATTACGCGATTACATTTCCAAGTTGCAGAATTCATAAGAGCCATGTGATGGTGAATTCTTAATCATCTGAAGAAGTTGGTTGGTGATGGCCATGATAGACTAGGAAAATATGCAATATTGGTCACTACTGCACGCATGATATGATCTGTTTAACATACCCCCAAAAAAGTAAAAGAAGCAAAAATACAGAAAAACAAAGAACTCTCTTTTTAATACAGGGCAAGAGTGAGTGAGGATGATAGATAGGATTTGAATTAGTGATAATTTTTATTTTTAATAGGTGATCTCATTTCCGCCTCAGTAAATCTTACCTTTCCTCACTTTACTTATCTGGGGTATACACGGGGAAAATCGACAGGACTATGATGGCGGTCTAGTCCAGACTTGGTAGATCGACAGTGGTTGGATGATGGGATAAATAAAACCTACCTACCTACCTACTGAGAAGTGAAAGGGGATCCAATGGGAATCCTGTTTTGGGAGCTGTGACAAAATCATTGCTTAAACAAAGGCTACTTACGGAGTATACTTAGCGGCAATGCGCTTGGTCAAAAAGTCATACGATGACTGAGATCCAATACTTCATCATTCATCATTAAATCTTCCCCCTTCTCCAAGTGCCTGATAAAGCTGAGCTGGACACGAAAATATGTCGGGATGATGCCCTGGGCCGGGTAGCAGTCGGAATTGCGGGGTGAAAACCCAATATGATTATTGCATCAGCCTCATGAGTCACACACATTGCATTGGTCCAAGGTCTGCAAAGAAGATGCGGTCTGGAAGAGTGAGGCGGAAGTATGGCTCCTGACAAACGGTACTTTGTCTGTGAGAGAAACACACACACACACACACACACACACACACATACCATTAAAAATTAAAAATAAATAAAAAGTGATGATATAATCATCATCAAAATCACTTGCTTACTTGAAGACGGACCTACCTATTCAGATCAGCCGAATTCAGGTAGTCTCCATTGAACCAGAAGAGTGGAAGGCGAGGTAGTGGCAATAAATTGCATGCTTTCTTATTAGTATTATCGGCTTTATCGAGAGTACCAGTAAGCCCCAACCCCAAGTCTGTCATGCTAAATTAACCGGGAGGGCGAATCTACTTTGGATGGCAACGGTTTGCCCGGGGATAGCTGCTCCAAACTTCCTTGACACGGGTCTCGAGGAGTTGGAGACAGGGATTCTCACAAGTACAAGATTATTTATTTATGTGTTACTATTATTATTGCCCGCGTCAAGAACGCCCTGCATCGTTTCATCTCGAGCCAGGAGTCCAGAGTTGAAAGGAAAAGGAAAAGGAGCGCCAAAAAGAGACGATTCCCATCCAAACAAGGGGATTCCGGAAATTGAACTCCGCAATCCCCCAGATCCACTTACTGCTTTTGTTCGGAACGAAATCCCCAGGTGTCGAATTTGGCAGCTCTATCCATACTGATTAAGGCAAGATTACCATAAAAAAATAAATCTAGAGTGGGATGAAGCATGGAATAGATTATAGTAGCTCTCAATGGAGATGCGGTGCTCAGCTTAATGCTGGGCTAAGTGGCAAGGTGTTTGTTTCAATGAACCTACTAGTGATGCCAATCTTAAGCCAAGAATTATTGGGATAAAGAAAGATACAGGCTCAGTAACTACCCACCTACTAAGGTACCTTAGGTCAGCAATACTGGTCTTTACCCAATAATACTAATTAGGAGCCTTTTTGGGTTTCCTTTCTTCTTAATTACTACCCTTTCTCTTCAGCTCCTCTTTGTTCACCACAAAAGAATGATTAGCTAGAGAGACGCAAGGGATAAAACGAATACTCTTCTTTTTTTTTTTTAAGTTTTCAACCCCAAGAGTAAAAGAGATAACAGCGCTTGAGGGGATAAAAAGGAAGAAAACCAATCAACCCGAAGACAGTCACTGACCAGGAGATCCAAGGAATTGGACAACATGCACGAAGCCGTCTCAGCAAATTTTTAGTGGTAGATCACAAATAACCCCGAGGGTCCGCAAGGACACAGGCCACACACAATTGGTGATTTAACCATGTCCTGGAATCAATCCTGGTAACTATCAACTGAAGCTCAGACAAAAATGAAAAATAGAGAAAAAAAAAAAAAAATAATATCTATGAACTCTTTCCCCCCTCCTACTACAAAGGTTACCCTACCTTACAACCAACTTATGGACGACAACAACACAATAATAATAATAATCAATAAAAGTATTATTCTCATTGTCCACGGGCACATTGTTTGCGGTAAGACCCTTCTTGTCCAGATGTTTTCACACATACAGGATACAGCTGGATAAGGTGTTGAGCTGTTGTTGGTAGGAAACCTAAGCCAAGAGAAAAACCAATCCCAAGGAAAAATAGATATATTGAATATACATAATATAACGTAAATGAAAAACAGTGTAATTCTTATCCATCCAATTCGAACGCTCCCCCCTGCCTCCCAAGCGCAAAGCGAATTTTGAGCTTCCTTCACGTTAATTATTTACCTCCGGCCGGCGTGACCCCAGAAAAGGAAGAGAAAAGAAAAAAAGAAAAATGTGGGAAATTGAAACTCAGGTAAATGATGAATAATGGTAACAACAATAAATTTCCCCACCAAATTGAGCGGTAAGTGTCGTGGCTGCTCCCTCCGATTTGATAGGATAGATTCGGGGTGATCAGCAGATATCGCACTGTGACCTTGATATGGTAAAAAAATCGCGGTAAGCACCCCCGCCCAAAAAGAAAAAAAATAATAAGTAAAACTCCTAGGAAGAGACAGTCTATCCTTTTTGATCCGCCTGGAGTTGTAGAGTAGTAGATTAGGGAGGTATTGCATCAACCAAAGAAAGGGAAGGCCGTTCTGGGATTGAAGGAGGGGGTGAAAGAACGGGGGCTAATAAGATTTTCGAGATAAGGCAATAATATGGATGACAATAAATAAATAAAGAAAAGCAAAAAGTACACTCTACACTCCCTTCACAGTTTAGATGACGCTTATCCAGCTGCATATTTCGACAGCTCTATGCATTATACGCACATTGTCCATCATCCTTATCATTGCCTCGAGTCAGTCCATTAGTATTATTATTATCATTATACTCGGTTTCTTGGGTAGTGATTTATTTAATTTTATTCTACTCACCCCTCCCTTTCAGAATCCGGGTCAAAATACCAGAAATACGTTTAATACCACCTCCTATCCACCCGTTTTGTGGGGTTGATCCTCAGCTCAGCTCAGCTCAATTCCCTGCCGGCCCGATTGCCGAGGGGAAGGAATGGTAAAGGTATCTCGTACTACCGAGTAACCTGATGGCGACCACCAAAAAGAAAATATTAATTAATATGGTTATAATCATAATGTACTAACTCTGGAACAATACCCCACTATCCAAGATCCTCCCTCAGGACTAAGACTGGATATATTATTACCTAGTATTTTGTGGGACCTAACGAAGAACACCAGTATGGAGCAAGTACGCAGGTACCGGCGCCCATCGCACAACTACTGTCACTAGTATTCAGAACTACCTGGGGTTACAATCTACCAAGGCTCTTTTTATTTATTTATCTCGGCGGTAATAATCAAAATTTACTTTTGTTAGTTACCTTATTTTTTTTGTTTCCTCTCTTTTTTTTTTTTTTTTTTTCGGCAAATGGGGGTGTTGTGAGACTGGCTACTATTTTCCGCATTTTACCGAGCCCATTCATTAACTCTGTTAACCATATGCGGTTACTCATTTCAATCTATGGGTTTTATATATGTATATTTCCCACTTTGCTCATTGAATTTAGCTAAATTTCTTTTACTGTAAAGGATTGACAAAGATGGGATAATTATGAATCCTTAGGTGTGCAGAATGATTAAAAATGATGGACGAGCACGGGCGCCCGTTACGACAGTTGAATGGTCGATTGAACATAGCCCAGCTCATTTCCTTTCCTCTCATTCCTTCGGCTCCTTTTTGTTGCCATTGGACTATTCAAGCGCACAAGAAATATGACTTTGAGACTCTTAAGGGAGGTAGTGTCGGTAGCCTGACAACCACTACCTTCTTTCTCTCGTCAGTTTTTCACCTCTTGAAGAACCGATGGCATCCTTTGGAATCCTTCAATCTATCTCATTGGTTTCCAAGTTCTACATGATTATTGATTACCTTGACACACTAGTATTGAGTTAATTGGGAGATCTTGAGGTAATTGGATCTTCCCCGCAAACACATGCAAAACCATAAAGGTACATAATATTAAATGACAATAAAAATCAGACAGTAAACAGCAAAAACCTTCTCGAACCTGTCTCCCATCACCAAAAAGGATTAAACCTCATGCCGCTCCTTCCTTTAACTCCTCCCTAGTCCTCAAATGCTCGCCTCAGCAACGGTCTGGAAAGTTTGAAGATCTTCCCCGCGGCGGGGAGATTGGAGGTCTACCCAGTAGCCGACTGTGCCCTGCTCGCTGATTGGTTGAATGATCTTTCTCATGATGGTGTGATACCAGCCGACGTACGGAGCTGGCATTTATACCCGTGAAATTCATTGTCATCACAAAGGTTATTATTTATTACGTTGTTTATTTTTTGTACCTGCTACGATAATTTTTTTTTTTTAGGATGCTCCCCGATATAGGAGAAGTAAAGGAAAAAAAGGGGGGGGGAGGAGTGTCTGATTGCAGACGTTTTAGCGCCTGCAGAGAGGGTGACACTCCTGTTCATTCTCCTAGGGCGGGAATGATTATCGTGTCTCCAACCATAGTCCTGCAAGTCGGTCAAGGCTGTTGAGGCCAGACGAGAGAGCATATGATGTTACTACCTGCTATCAGTTTACCTAGATACCTGATAGATAGCGCCCTTTGATAAGCTTGATGGCGAAAATCTAACGGGGAACATTCTGCAATAATAGGTAATAATAATAACGAATGATGCTACCTAGATCCTCTCTTGTTCAATACCTAAGAATGATCGCCGCAAACAATGAGGCCAGCCGTATATCCGAACTCCTTCCTACCTGGGATACGTCCTCACCCCACCTTTAGATAATGAAATCCTTTCCCTTGTTATCAATATTCAGCCTACATAGAAGGCTCATTTCATTTCAATTCAAATCCACCATTACCCACCTAGTCCATTCATTTGTTTAATTATTCTTCAAATAAATAAACCGAAGACTGGTCATGTGAAAGCTTCCTCTCATTAATTTATTTATTTTCAAAGTTTACGGAAGATATTTGGGCGCAAATCATTGCGGGGGGGCAAGGGGGGACCCCGTAATCCTGTCGGTCAATTTTTCTTTATTATGACTCTCATTTAGTTTTACGAAGGGGTTGAGAACCAAATGATGACGATAATTATGATGGTATTGACGTTCTTGATGACGATGTTGATTATTTGATAGGATTAACCTGTCCGAAATCGCTGGGAAGTTCCAACCTCCCTCCCTCCCGATCTCGCATGCAGAAGGAAAGATAATCATTTTAGCCTTACCTAGCAAAATGGATTTACTAAGGGGATAGGGTCTCGAGCAATCTCTATAGGTCACTAGACAAGCATCTGGAGCATGATGTATGCACCCAAAGGGGAGCAGGGAGGTGGAGGAAGGAGAGGGAAGGAAGATCATGGGCTAATCGCGACTTTGGTATTGCCTGATTTTGTCGGTGTGGGGTAGGTACCCTCGTAGGTAGGTACTGTGCTTCCGTATGGTGTCATCTCCAGGTAGATAAGTTACTAGTTACGCATGCATGTAGTTTCATGCCTAGGTAGGTACTAACCTATTAACATTTTCCAATGCTAATAATATTATAATAATGATATCAAAGAGAAGAAGCCCATGACAGATTTCTGGGAAATATGTTAAGTAATGGCGATTATTCTTAATTTTGTCTCAGAGATGAGTTGGCATTGTGTTTAGGCTCTAACTTTTACTGAAACTTGGGAAACATTTTGATAGGGTAAAAAAGTCAAAAAAAAAAATAAATAAATAAAAAAATAAAAATAAAAATTGCGGGTACGAGATGTAGAACGATGATCTGAAGAAGCAATTCTTCAAGCAAATGACACCCTTCCACCATGCCCTTCTGCCTTGGAAACAATTGAAAGAAATAAAAAAAAGAAACAAATGAAAGGGTGGGAAGAAAACATTGTTTCACAGCTACCTACACCACAGGGAACAGATGATCATTCCCCCTCCCTTCAATTCTTATCATTTCTTCTTCTTCTTCTTCTTCTTTTTTTTAATTAATTTTTATTCCCTTCCCCCTCTCTCTTTCAGTGCAGGCAGGACCTGGCCTGATTGATTAGACAAGCTGGGGGGGCCAGTCGAACACTTTCTTTCCAAAAAGGCCGAACGCCAAGGGTTTTAAGAAAAATTTATTGTGACCTATTATTTACTTTCTTTTCCTTTGCGGATTAGTACGGGCGACACGCTCAATACCTGATCATCCAGTCTGTTCTCCCAGTCGTGACATCGAAGTAGAGTGTGCGGACAATAAATAAATACAATGACGTGCTTGAAGTACCGCCGAGGACGAGGGAGCCCAGCCCTGTTTTGGGAGAACGGGAACCCCAATTTGTTAGTAGGCTCGGCGACGATAAGATCGACTGTTCAGCCTGGGCTGAGAGCCCTGCTGATAATAATAACCTGATACAAATAACCCGGACAACTCAGTTGAGGATCATACAGGCTGGCATTATGGTATTATATTATTCTCAGCTAATAATGGAAACAAGTCACCCGAGCATTGTTGTTGGTCCAGGTTATGCTCTCCATATTATTCTGCCCCCAATAGCTAGCTACATACTCTCGTTATCTCAGACAAAGTAAAACAAAGTGAAAAAAAAAAAGGGAAAATATATTAATAAATTTAAAAAATAAAATAAAAAGAAAATAAAATACATAATAGATTACTAGTAGCTATTGCAATCTTCGCCCGCTTGGAAGCGTGTGATATTTACATGCTTGGCGGTTATCATGTGCGGGGACGGGGGAAGCAGCGGAATCTGGGGAAGTATCCGAGGAGTTCAAAAATATGTCAAGATTATTATATAAAATAACATAAAAAGGATTTCGTTGAATCCTCAATCCCAAGAAAAAAACACAAAAAAAAAAAGAAAAGGATCGCCTATCTTTGCTCACGAAAAACGGGAGGGGGGTGGGGGGGGAAGAGGGAGGGATTGCGTTATCTCAGGAGTAAAAAGGTAGTCTGTATGTAAATCAGGATGGTATCACAAAACAATAAATGATGGGAAAGAATCTGGCTGTGTTAGAGACTCATTTTGCCCCAAGTCAGATTTCATATAGATTAGGTACCTAGGTATGTAGTATCTCTATTTTACCTCGTCTACGGTGAGTGCCGATGATGGCAATGATGACAGTAATCATACATACGATACCAAGGCTTGGAGATAATAATGATACCGACGGCCTTTCCCGTCACAATTGCCACAAGCACCACGCCCTTATCATCAGTAAAACGACGCACCCCAGCGCCCCCCCACAAGGCACCAAGACCAGCGATCAAGGGATCCACAAGCTTCTGGAACGGAGAACCTTGACACCAATAATACCAGGGGAGTGGTATCATGCTGATATCACTGCTTCACGCCCCAGGTTATGCGGGGCCGCGTTTCCGGAAGCCGGACACGACACACTAAGGTAATTATTATTATTCTTATTAACTAACGACTATTACCTAGTTAGTCGTAGGAGTGAGTAGTTATTGAGTGGTAGGTGGTAAGTAGCGTGTGTTGGCTACCCCTAGAATCTGGTGAGATCTCAGTGTTGGAAGGCTCCTCATTACTATGATTGGTGGAATTGATGATTTTCCTTCTCTATCAGGAACGGAGGATTATGCCTACCTGCTCTCTTTATTTTTATTTTCAAGATCAGATTCAGCCTAAGATGGGGACCGATCTGAAAAGGCAGGTCAAATTGAAGTGAAGTCAGCAAGGGTGGTAACCTGTAAGTAACCTCAAGGTCCTCTCGGACCCTTTACCCACACAGAAAGTTGAATGAAAAATAATAGAAAAAAAAAAAAAAACCAAAAAAAAGAAAGAGAATAATGAAACCACAGGTGAGGTCACCTCTCAATAGTATTAGAAAGCATACCAAAGTTCTTCCATCCCAAAACCAAAAAAAAAGCCCCCCTATTAATTTTACCCGCACAAATACGCCTACGTCGGTACTTACATCAGAGAAGGAATACCTTAACTTTCTCCCTTCCCCATTATCTCCATCTTGCCTCCTCCCTTCGGATAACCCCCCCAAAGAAAAGGTTCTCCCCCCAAATTAAAAAAAAATAAAAATAAAAATTCCATTTTCTTCCGGGACAATCCCGGACAAACTCCGGAAAGATCGCCAGCAACCTAGGTATGTTAGCTGTGAACGCCTCCCTACCTGGTAGACGCTGCTTTCGCGCATATTACATAATTTCATTGCAACTTGGCGCCCACGGTCGCCTGTCCGCTTCAATGACACGTCGCCTCAAACCCGTCAGCTTGCTTGGGGAAATCTTCCAACTAATTAGGTCGTCGGCTGGGTGCCGACCGTAAGCAGGTAATATTACCTAACCCAGGTATACCCAATTACCTTAACAATGCAACCGCAGTTAGTTACATACATCGTGTTAGGTGATCTTTATTATGAGAAAGGTAGCCGACGGGGGTGGATTCTTCTCACAATCCAAGACCGGGAAAACATTCTACAGCCGAAATTTTTTCTTTTTTTTTTTTTGGAGAAGTTTCTGCTCTCTGTCCACCCGCCCACAATTATCAGAAACCATTATTGGACGGGCCTGCTGATCCCGACAAGGAACCTTTTTTTTTTTATTAAATTTTTTTAAAAAAAGTAAAATAAAAATACAAAAAAAAAAAAAAATCTAACCAGACACGGCATCCCCATCTCTGCCCTGAATATCCCTAGGTCAGGTATGGAGTAGGTAACTAGGTACTAACTACGAACTTACTAGTCCGGCTAAACACCTGGGGTGCAAGCCTGGGGAAAATCATTATTCTTGCTTGAGGATTCCCTTATATTTTTCTCCCTCGCAAAGGTGGAATAACAATTATACTGTTTATACTGTGTGTATAGTGAGTCAATACATATTTACGAGTATGTACAGCATTGATCATTAAAAGCGGACCTCTCTAGATAAGGTAGGTCCTCAACTACTGAGTCGTAATCAAGCAATGACTACTACTATCTATCGATCAACAACCACAACCCCCCTGAATTATTTTATTCGTAGCTTCCCCCCTCTTCTCCCCCCCCTTTTTTAATTTTCCATTGGGATTAGCGAGGTAGTAGTTTAATCTTTATTCCTCCGGATGTTCTCCGTATGCCGCTTAATGAGGAGCTTCCAATAGCTTGTGATAGCTAAATATGAGGCAAAAAGAACTAACTAGGTAGGTACCTAATCTTCACATGCTCTAATTAGTTAACCCCAAATGATCTCCTCCCTCCTCACTCAGAAGGTTCTCCGTCCATACTCCGTCCCATGGAGAATGGAGATAGATAGATAGATAGTAATTAGAAAGTAGGGGGCTTGTTGATTCCATTCATCAGGTAGTTAATAGTACGTTCCTTTCTTTCCCCCACATGCCGATGCCGTATATATTCCGCGGAGGAGTTTAACCCGAGCAGATTCGCCATAGTAAAAATCACAGGGTCACTTACCGAGTTTATTTTATTATTATTATTGAGGATAATAACAACAGCAGCACAAAAAAAAAAAAAAAAAAAGAGAGATGAGAGATGATGTATACGTGGTGTGTTTCTTGACCCCCCCCTACTTTCGCACCACCCGCCTCTTCACCGGAAGGCAAAAAAATTCAGGGGGGAGTAGACGGGGAGAATGGCTAGACAAAAGGAATTAATTAAATAAGTATATCTAGACAACACAGGATTGTCAACGAACACCCCCCTCCCCTTTCACAAAAATATAAATCACCTTTTGGGAATTGATCGTACCGTTCGTACTCTGACTCTAGATTCGGGTTCTATCAGGGACCGAACTGAAGGGAAAGTATTCAGAGACGACGAGTCCACAATCAGACCTCCAGCGGAGTGTCGGGCAGGGGGGCTGATTGCGTCATGAGAATGATTTGCAGCTAACCTGGGAGTTGAGACATGGTCCTGCTTTAGTGGCGCGCGCTGCCGTGTTTCTAGACGACAATCTCCCGCACTTTGGAGAGAGAAGCTGAAGGTAGACTTATTCTTAGCAAAATATGTGTTAGTTCACTATTAGTGAGTGGACTGCGGAATACTACTAGTTGGTTTAGGCAACTAACTAACTCCTACTATGTATGGAGTAGCTACTCAGCCCCAAAAGGGATATTGTATGAGATGAGATGTGCTGACCTTTCTAGGCAACTATTCAGTGCTCGACTATCTTCGGTAAAATTTATTGACTTTCACAACCCTTTTTTTTTTTTTTTTACATTAAATTAATACTTTTTTTCCATCCAAGCAGGTATATATAGAACTATATACCCTGTATCTTTTTCTGCACGTCCGGCCAGCCCGTGTTTGTTGATTATCGAGGTGCAGATCCAGCTGGGTCTGGGCTGTCATCAAGACATGCTGAATATGCATACTGTGAATGATATCGCCTGGGGTAGTTACAAGGCAGTTACTGATGAGATAGTAGTATTCTAGACAACTCCAACTGCCCCCAAAAATCTTTCTCTCAACCCCCGATAACTTAACTTCGAGGAATCGGATGATTCCGGGTTAATATCGGCGGTTCCGGGGGGCGCGTGGTGCGGCCTCTCATCCTGGCTGGTTCCAGACTGGCGAGCGGAGAGAGATGGGATGAGGTTATCAATTCATCACACACAGTAAGGTGGGATTAATTGCGGAGAACCTTCTTACATAATCATTCATTCTCCCCTTGTTTCGTCTGTCTCTCTTCCGGCCTGGATGGCAAGAGATTATCCGAAAGAAGTTCCTCGGTGAAGAGCTCATTATCATGACTATTTTCCCTTTTGACTTCTGAAATGTTCTCACTGTGATTATTCCTGACCCGGTGGGTTCTCCGTTCCGGACATTGTCCGTCGCCCTTTTGGGGAATGAGGGAAAAAATTTTTTTGGGTGTTTTTTCCCCCCACCCCCATCGCTCTTTCTCCATGTCTATCCCTTTCTTTCACTGGATCGCTTCTGATTCTGGCCACCCAGAGAGACCGCGGACCTGACCTAAAATTCCCTCGGCATTTCCGTCCCGAAATTTATCCCTCGAGGTTGATTTTGCCGACCCTGTCCCGAATCCCGTGGTGGTATGAACCCTCTACAGGACGGAAATTAAGCCGGGAATTCCTAGGTACCTTGCTACGTACCAATCTACCCATGGAACACTCTTTCGCTCTTAAACTATGGATTTATATTTATTGATTTTGGTTTATTATTATACCTTTGTCCGGGAGGGGTAGATTGGTGGTTTTGCTTGTGATAGCTCACTGACTAACTCCTCACTACCCTGAATGAAATGAGCGGGCGACTGGATCAGGCAATTCTGTTATTATTATGGGCGTACCTTGGAGTTGCTGTGCCTCGGCTCTTCACACTGCCTTACAGATTGGATATTCCCGTAAACAAGAAGATATACTCACAACTTCGAATGTAGAGTACTTTTTTCTTTTCTTTTCTTCTTATTGTTTTGAGATTGTTACTACTAAATTTTTGCAAAATTTACGGCTTCACTTTTCGCTAGAACTGGGTCCCTGTGGATATTTCATGTGGCGGTGAGTATAATTTATTTTATTTTTTTTTTGTCCTTTTGGTCTCCAACCTCTCTGCATACCGAATCTCTCTATGGGGAAATTTTACGCAACTTCACATCTCCATAGAGAGACTTGGTTGCATTGTGCGTCCCACTGTAACTACTACGATATATTATTATTCGATAATAAAAATAATGTCTTCCAAAGGCCTTAAGGTAGTCACTTTATTACCTGATTGTTATTTTCTCAACGACTCGTAGTAAAATCGTCATCAGAATGATATGTGCAACACGTGATAGAGTTAGGGTTCAAAGACATCAAGGAATCCTCTTCCAGTCATCAGAAAAACAAACTTTAAGCCGATAGTGATTCATCAGAGACTCCCCATAGATTGACCTCCCATCCTCTTTTCCATCTTTATCTGTCTGTCTATCTCCCAATTCAAAAGATCTCCCTTGATTATTTTTAGTCACGCTTGATGAAATACACCAATTCCATTCACTACCTACTATACCTATAGTTTCATTTGTACACAGTACATACACCCTTTTCAATTATTCCCCCACTCTACCCCATATAGGATGTTATTGGTAAAGACAAGCCTTCCTCGGTGCAAGAAAAACAAGGACCGGAAAACAAGAAGGACGGGAAAAAACACGTCGCAGTGAAAAGAGGCGACGAGATTATTATTATTACCATTACTTTGGCAGTTGATCCCTCATATTACCGAAAGCGGTAAACTATGATGTCGCGCCCGTGAAATTCTGCCGCGTCTGGCCGCCTACGCAGCCCCGTTGGCCGAAGCCAAAAAAAAGTTCAATCACCCATGATTGTACACAATAATGCAAGGTCTTCTTGTTCGTAAGCTCGCTCAATTGTTATAGGGCATTTTGAACGATTCCAGCCTTCCGTCTTGGGCCGGGAACTGGCCCGATCTCCTTTTCTCTTACCCTCCTTTGGAACCTCTGACCATCAGTCGCAATGGCACCCCCGCGCCAACGGGCGACTGTCGCTCATGACGACTCTCGATCCGAAGCATCCAGCACGACAAGAGAGCACAAGTCAACTACAGCAAAAGGTCGGAAAGGTGCTAATGGTGTTGCTACGGCGACTTCGATGACGGCTCGAGAAAGTAAGCTTGCGACCAGCGTCACAAATGTTACCAGTGCCCCCGCTACACAAGCAGAGCAGTTGGATAATTTGCCTAAAGTATGTGGTTTTTCCAAGATGAAAAAAAAAAAAAAATCATCCCTTCTCCGCTTCTCTTTAGATTTCATTTGAAAAGTAAATCTGATGAATTCTATAAAATTTCCTTCTTTCATTAATATTCTTTTATTCTTGTTCTTTTTCAATTGTCATACTCTCCCTGAACGCTGACCTCTTCTCGTTGAATCCAGATGCCCTGGTCCGAAATGCCCCTCGAATTCCTCCACTCTTACCGACATGCCTATAAACTGTCTTGTCCAAGCGCCTTTCCCACCGAATACTCTCACAATATTCTCTCTCGAGGAATTGGCCTTAGATCGCCAACCGCTATCGCCGCCCAAAAAGCCCAGCTTTCTCTCCAGGATGCTCCCAAGACAAATGGTTCGCACTCCTCCTCGGCTGCCCCGAAGAATAATCTACTTCAGCACCACCATAATTTCACCGGCCCCAATGGCCTAGTTGGAAGAAACCAGCCTTCACACGGAGACCGCACTCATCGTCGTTCGAAGGCCCCAAACACACTCGACGGGAAAACAGCTCTGAATCACATCATCGGTCAGGACCGGGTGAGTAAAAACCAGCTTTCCTTGGCTGTTCGCAAACACTTCAACGGGGCCGGCCTTGTGGAACAGGAAGCGATAGCACGATTCCTTTATAAGGTTCGTGAGGAAGGCCGGGGAAGACACTTTCGTTTGAAATTTCAGCCTTGAGAGAAAGACTGCGGTGTCTTAAGATTATACCGTTCTGATCTTTTTTTAACACTTGCTTTCTGGCGTCGTGGCTATTATTATCGTCCCTGTAACAGATGACACCCACTGAGGGGCTTGTTTCTATCTACTCCCCTTCTTTCTCTCTCTCCCCTTTTGCATTCTTACCTCCTGTTCTCCATACAGATTACCCCCTTTATCATGATACCCATACACACTGGTGCTGGTTACCTTACTATTCTTTCTCCTTTATTCATTCCCGATCTATTTCTAAGCTATCAAATGGACTATGTATATCCTTCCCAATCCTACGCAACAACCCACCATTCCTTCCACAAAAATATTTTTCTCGGGATAAAGTCCCATTATCTTTTTATTTTATTTTATTTTTTTATTTTTTGATTTTTCCATTATCTTATTTGAAGAAAGTTCACTTTCCCCTCCTTCGATATTGAAACCGAACACTTCCTGGAAGTATCAGAATGGTCTATAGAAGTCATCTTACCATTTAGACCTCCCCACCTATCCCAGACCACGCTTTACTTGAATTTATGTCTTGTTTGTTTAATGTCTGTCTCAATTGGTATGTGATGTGTCCCTGTATATCAATATCAATATTATTATCTCACATTGGGGGATTGATTAAATGGAACGGAAATGCAGTTGTCCTTATTTTAATTAACGCTCTTGCTTTTGTACGATAGATTAATGGGTTGGAAATCAAAAATAATTGACTTGTTTACTTTTGAAATACTTCCTATCTATCTACCTACTATCTACCTGCTGAACACTTAACGGTGCACTGTACAGTAGGTAGCCAATTACAGGTTGCTATTGCGGTACCATTGGCTCATCATGGCTTTGATGGATTTATTTTGAATTTGTGCCAATACCACTCACTCAATTATATACATACTTTCACACAGACTGACAGAATGAGAAAAAATAGGTGTCAAAAAGGAGAGAGAGAGATCGATAGTTAGGCCATATAGTGTGTAACAACAAGGGCGTATGACAATAAACAAAATAATAGATAACTTAAAACAAGCAATCGGACTAGAATTTAAGAAAATATAGATAAAAGAGACAAAAAGGATTGGAAATTGAATCGAGAGCAAGAACTCGAGATCGTAGGACGCAATTGCAAAAATAGCACACAAAGTCATATAAAAAAGACAAAGTACAAAGCAGTACGCATGGAAATTGCTTATAGGTTGAAATAGTAAAACGCCTCAATGCAAACACCCTTCCCGTGAAGATAAAAAATCTATCATACCGTCATCAATTTATCCATCCCAGTATTAAGATTCTTGTTATCATTTTTGGTTCATTGCTTTGGTATTCTCCTCTAGTTCTACTTTCATTTCCATGCATTGAGACCAGCCCAAGGATCAGAAGTTGAAGCGGATGTCTGAGTCTGTGGGGATGACTGCGATGGCGTTTTGTGGTGCGGCATGGATCCGTAAGGTCTGCTCTGAGCGTATCCACCAGGGCCAGAGGGGAAAGGCCCAGTAGATGGAGGATAGGTGGTTTGCTGGGGTCGGGGGGGTGGCGGCGGGGGAACATACCCCTGGGGCATGTATTGAGTTGTTGGAATGGGAGGGGTAGGGCCTGTATAGAAAGGGGTAGGTGTTGTTGATGGGAAGTAAGCTTGATTGGGGGGGGGAGAAACGGGTGGAGGTGGATAAGCCATTGGGTTGTAGCCATCGGATAGCGGCGCCGCGGCTCCTTGCTGAAACGTCTGACCTGGAACGTATGACACACCCGACGCTGACGGCATATATTGTGCGTAGGGAGCCGGGGAGTGGGACATAGGGCCTACGTGTTGCGGCTGTCCAACGGCAGCCGGTGGGAAGTGCGGTGACATTGTTCCAGGAGATATGCCGGGGGTTTGGTAGGAGGGTGTTTTGACGGGTGGTGGTGGGGACTTGGCTTTGGATGGACCACTGGAAGATGAAGAAATGACTGAAGGAGCTTTGGGCTCTGTTGAGAGACGCTCCATTAGTTGTCGCAGTTTTTCTCGCTCTCGCTCCTCTTGGTCTGATGAGCCACTTGCTTTTTCCCGTTCAATCTGGCCTAATAATTGAGCTCCTTCTGACCTTCGGTTGTTGATAAAGGTCTCTACATTCTTCTTGAGACTGTCCACAGTCTCACCCATGTCGTTGTAGAATGTCTGTGCTTGCACAATTCCAGACCGAAGGTTGTTAAACGCGTCGTATATCTTTTTATATCGGGCCATTACAGAATTGCGTTGACGCGTAATAGCCTCATATTTGGACTGTTCTGCTCTCACTCTCTTGTCCTGCAATAGATCTCCATAGGTTTTAGTCAGCTCTTTCATCAATGCTGTTTGTTTATGGTTGGCCTGAAGAAGTCTGTTCTGGTGAGGGCGGAACTTTTCCAGCTCCGCTTCGAACAGCTGGCTTTCCTGTCCAGTGATGGACTTTTTGTTAAGTATCAAAACATTGGAGATATCATCATTGTGCACCTATAGGACTTTGTCAACTTTGGGTCGATTCATATAAAGTGAAAATTTCAGAGATAACATACTTTCTCCTTTAAGTCCTTCAAGACCTGCGCCCGCTCTCGCTTGACTAGATTTAGTTTCTTGAGAATAGATTCTACCCTTGCAATCTGTTCTGCAACAGATGGGGTTCCTTCGTCATAGACATCGTCTATCAAACTACCTTCCGCCAATGCAGAGTGCGGGCTACTAATTCCATTCTTGCCTTTGCCATGCTTTGCACCGGCTTTAATCATCGCTCGCTGGAAAAGCACATCTGCCTCTTCCGTTTCTCCCGCGGAGCGCATTTCATCAAAGTCAGACTCATATTGGCGGAGAGTAGCAAGAAGCTGAGAATCGCTTGCACTGGCTTCATGGATAGTATCACGGTATACCCGGACGTCGCCGCGTAGAGTAGTATTTAGGCGTGCGCTAGGCTGCTGACTCCAA
Source organism: Aspergillus haitiensis (assembly GCA_027569155.1). Taxonomy (NCBI): domain Eukaryota; kingdom Fungi; phylum Ascomycota; class Eurotiomycetes; order Eurotiales; family Aspergillaceae; genus Aspergillus; species Aspergillus haitiensis. The sequence continues at coordinate 21,088 of JAPDEO010000063.1, read as the reverse complement.
TCTGCTCCATATTTGGAACGCATTTTTTCGCAAACGCTTTCCTCCAAATCGAGTTGTTTAGAGCACTGATCTAACTGGGCCAGAACTTCCGCCTTACGGTCCTTTAGACCTTCAAAAGCCTTGGTGTATGACTGATGGCCAGCCAGTTCCTGGCACCACCGCTGAAATTCTTCGTCAACGGTCATTTCCTGGTCCATGCCTCCCTTTAGAATGTTGAGACTTCCTGGTAGTTTAAAGTAGTCCAAGCTCGCTGCCATTTCTCCGTTGGCAGTCTCAACTTTTTCCGTTTCAGCTCGAATCAACTTGGCCTTCTCCTCATCGTATAGACTGGCGGTTTCTGTGACGGACATGGGGACAAGCTTCTGGAAAATATCCGGTCCAATTATTCGCTGAATATCTTGGCCTTGGTAAAGTTCGCTGACTGGGATAGCCTTGGCTGCCGGCAACTTCGATATTGCGGATAGCCCGGCTTCGCTAGGGACTGGCTGGTGGTAGATGAAGTCATTATCTTTCGTGAAAGTCGTGAGGCGAGACTGCACAGTTGCAAGATGAAATTTGATCATGTCTACCAGATTTGGGCCGGACTCAGAGCTAAGATTGGAATTGGGAGAGACGGATGAAGGAAATGATTTGGCCCAGCTCAAGGCGGCTGCAGAGCTCTTCTCCGCTAATTGGAGTCTCGCGATGGCAACTCCGTGCGATCCTGTTTCGCTATCGGCTAGGGCCTGATAGTATGACGCCACCGAAACCATGTGCGCTGCTTTGGCTTGAACTACAATGGTCCAGGTCTTGTCGAAGACACCTTTGGCATGCTCCTGTGTCCCCTCAGCTGCTTGGGAATACAGATAGGCGGCCTGACTGGCAAGTTTGGCGAGAAACCCGACCTTCTTTTGATCCATCTCCTGCTTCTCTAAGAAGACTTCTTGCCCCTGGGCAAGGGTAATGTTGATAAGGGTCTTCACAGTTTCCCGGTTCAAGTCGGTCGACGGCGCATGGAGGAAGTTTTCATTGATATAGGTAAACATGCCGGCGGCTGCCTGAAAGGAGTGATAGGCGGTTTTCAAACCAGTATCGTCGGCGCGATTTTGATTTGCGGCATGGCAGGAGAGCACTGCGGAGATGTTGAATATAATTGAAGCCTTTTCGAAAGCTAGGGAGTACTGAGACGTTGGTTTATGGGTGAAGGCATCGTACCTGAGGCCGGTAGCAAACATTATATGGTTAGCGGGATAGGAATATAAGGGGAAGAAGATGGGGGAGGGGGGGGGGTTCCGGTGGATGAGTGAAAAAGGGCGGGGTAGAGTGATGCTGAGTGTTCGTTAGGTAGAGCTGGGTTGGTACCAAGTGAAAGATATTTTGATATGATTCTCATCGACAGGAAACCGGAGATCCAGTAACTCGAGTTGTCCATAATATCGATAGAGGAGATCACGGCCAGTCGCACTATCCTTGCCAGCGCCCCTCATATCCTGGCGCAAACGATTGAGGGTGACGCATTCTTGGTTGTAACGATCGGGATCCTCCCCGTAGGTTTGACGAATATAATCCTTCAGAGGCTGGATCCAATCGATTTCGTTGGTTTGCTTGAGGGGACACGAGATCATCGGCGATTGAACCATCTTGTTGGAAAGGAGCGGGGAGCTCCCATCTACCGTGGGGCGGAGAGGCTGGGAGGCGCGGGGGGAGGGATTCGAGGAGGGAGATTTAGTCAAGAAGAGGACACAGGAAGAGAGAGAAAGGAGTGAAGAAACGGAAGCACAAGAACAAGAGGTGAGGCGAGGAGAAAGGAGAGAAAAAGGAAAGAAAATGACGATTAAGGGGATGAAGTGTGGGGTAAGAAGAGAGGATGAAGGCGGATAAAGGGACGAAGTGATGGTATTCGTACCTAAAATCAAGCGGTTGGAGCTGAATGTGATGGAATGACGGTGCCATACATACTTCGTATTATATTTAGGCCGCCGCCTTTCCCCCTCCTAAACCTCCACCTTTCACTCTCTACGTCTTTTCTACACCCTTTCCTCGAAAAAAAAAAAAAAAAAAGTATGCCTCAAAATCGGATATTGGATTTTGGCTCTGATTGATGAATGGAGATTCGTCCAGTGGTTCCCATCGGGGGGCGTGGGTTCTAATGATAATAATACATACAGAGAAAAATATACAGCCAGCCAGCCTCTATATCAACATGCGACCGTTCAAAAAACCGAGTCTGCAATAAAGGGGTAGGAAGAAATTCTTCCTAGCATGCAAACATAGTCTTAAAAAAAAAAGAAAAAATTACTATCGTCAAAATAGGATAGCCAATGAAAAAAAAAGGGGGGAGGAAAAGGAGAGAAAGAAAGAAAATAAAGCAATTGTCCCCGTCCCCAATCTCGCCAGCGCTATGATGTTTCCCAAATAAATCAAGATGGTGTGAAAAGTGATCCAAATTACTTTGTATATGCAATGTCTTTTCAAGTGGAGCCGGACTTCTTCTCCTCATCGCCCTTCTTACTTGAACCCTTGGGATTATTACTTGATGGGTTCTCCGAATCGGACGGTTTCTTATGGTTCATGAGTTTATGCCATGCGGATTTAAGGAACCCTTCACCCTTGGAGGAGTCACCCGATGAAGAGTCGGTTGCGGGGGCGCTGGTTGAAATGTTAGTGAAAAACATGTTCCTGTCGCTAACGTCCTTTGAAGCGGGTAGTAAGTAGCCTTACCCATCCTTTGGAATATCCATAATTCTACGGGCAGTCTGGTCGCCCATTTCATCAGCCAGTACCTCGAGGATCGTACGTTGGTTGCTCGTCAAGTACTTGGGCATGGCGACTTTAAATTCGACCTTCAGGTCACCAGTGGGGCTAAAACCTCGAGACCGACCACCAAGCTTTTTCATACCCATGCCGGAAAGTGTAATTCGGTCACCAGTGCCAGTTCCCGTGGCAATTTTAACTTTCACTTGACCATCAAGAGTGGGAATAGTAGCCTCACCACCCAGGAGAGCGGTGGTGAGAGGGATGGAAGCCGTGTAGAGGATATCAGAGCCAGATCTGCTAAACCGTTCGTCTGGAGAGACTCGGATCGACACATACAAGTCGCCACGCTGTGTTTTGGAGCCGGGAGTAGCTGCAGTGCCCGTTGGTGGTGCGTCACCTTCCCCAGCAATTCTTAACCGCATGCCATCTTCGACACCTCCGGGGATGTCGACCCGCACGGTTTTCCGATCCCGGACCACTCCGTTGCCATTGCAAGAGCCACACTCAGAGCCCCGGGGTACAATAACACCAGCTCCTCCACAAGCGTCGCAAGTGGCGGCTACTTGAAAACCTCCTTGCATGAAGTGTACTCGAGTTCCTGAGCCATTGCATTGGCGACACTGAGTTCGTTTAGCACCCTTCTTCAGTCCATCACCACTACAGGTGCCACATTCTGTCAGAGGCGTAATGACAATTTCTTGAGATGTACCCTTCGCCGCTTCCATGAATGTAATGTTGGTCTGGACCTCAATGTCTTCCCCGACCAAGATCTCTTGGAACGGACCTCGTCTACCCCGACCAGAACGACGGGCACCGCCTGTAAATGCACCAAAGAGATCCTCAAAATTGATGTCTGCGCCCCCAAAGCCACCAGGGAACCCTCCTCCAAAGCCATGAAACCCTCCCGCACCAGCAAATGGATTACCGCCTGCGGCGCCTGCGCTGGGATCAAAACCGCCATTCTGATCAAATGCTGCTGAGCCGAAGCGATCGTAAGCTTCTCGCTTTTTGGCGTCTGAAAGTAACTCGTAGGCCGATTGGGCCTCTGCAAATTTTTCTTTGGCGCCGGGGTCCTTGTTGGTATCTGGATGATATTTCTTCGCCATCCCATAATAGGCTTTCTTGATGTCGCCTGCGGATGCACCCTTATCTACTCCTAGAACTTTGTACGGATCGGGGACCGCTGAGAGGGTATTCGTGGTGTGAAAAGTCTATAAATATTGATGTAAAAGTGATATTAGTCACATTTCAGCTACGCCTGCGGAGACTACTACCTACCCTAAATGGTAGAAATCCTAGCTGTTGCTGCATACAAGCACCATTGCGGAGCCGCTTGCCGGAAGAGTGAAGCATTGAAGTATGATATTGCCGTACAGATGAGGAAGGCCTGCCATTCGTTGTCGAGCTTCGTTTTGAGCATTGTCGCGAAGTTCGCAGTAGCCGTGCGGGCAGAGCCGCAGCTTTCGGAATTGCAACAGAAGTAGGGTTCATTGTGTAAAATATGAAGAAAGAACAATTATTGAAAGGCGAAGAATACCCATGCCAGGGTGGGGGGGTTCTTTATGATTTTCCTTTGATTTTTGGTTGCCAACTCTTGATGGAGGGAAATCGAAGCTTCTCAGTGATTCGGCTCGAAGAAGTTTCCCGATCGGAGAAATGATGAACCGGGGGGGAAGAGGGAAGCGATGATGAAACTGCTTGCTCGGTAATCCATCACTCAAGACTTCGCCATCTATCTGCCTTCTCATTGCCCCCTCTTTCTCCGATCTTGTACTTCTTGTTCGGATTCTTTCTGGACTTCCTGTTATACGTTATCTTGTACATTATTTCTACCAACCTCTTTCGCGTCCAATTAAATACTCGCACACGTCTGTTCCCATATACCCACGGGAGCATGCTCCGCGGCCAGACCCTTCCCTGGAGAGCCGCGCTCCAGACACCGCGCCCCCTTATCCTCCGGCCCCTTTTTGCATCTCCTAGGTACAATGCACCCGCTAGATCTGCCTTAAACTTCTCGCGTCTCCCTCGGTCCCTTCCGTCCTCCTCTCGCACCTTTACTTCTACCTCCATCCGACGGAGAGAGAAACCCCCGACCGGGGACGATAAGGACGACCCGAATCAGAAAGAAAATAAAGAAGGAAATGAGGAGAAGGATGTTGAACGTGGCTCGGAATCTCGACGTAAACCGGCCGATTCATCGGGAAAGCATGGAGAGCCTGGAACTCCGACATCGGGCTTTACAAGGCGGAAGGAGAAGCTGAATGCTGACAAAGAACAGCGTAATTTAGATGAGGACACCAAAAAGGATGCGAATGCGGCAGATGGGAAGGGTAATGCTCCAGATACCCCATCGCCAATTCCTGTTAGTGGTGGTTCGTCGGATTCTAAACCTAGCGGTGTCAATGGTGGTGACGATAGTGGAAAGAAGGGCAAGAAGGGATCAAATGAGAAGGCTCTACAAAAGGCCTCAGTTCCCGAGGTCTATCCTCAGGTAATGGCTATTCCTATTGCTAAAAGACCGTTATTCCCGGGCTTCTACAAGGCCATTACTATCCGCGATCCAAACGTTGCCACGGCGATTCAGGATATGATGAAGCGTGGACAGCCGTATGTAGGAGCATTCCTCTTCAAGGATGAGAACGCGGATGGCGATGTGATCGAAAATATGGATGATGTTTATGATGTTGGAGTGTTTGCTCAGATAACTGCCGCTTATCCTCTCCGAGGGGAGGCGAGTGGTGTGACAGCAGTGCTCTACCCCCATCGTCGCATTAAGATCTCTTCGTTGCTACCTCCTGGCGATTCCACAAAATCTAATTTATCTGAAGATAAAGGCACAGAAAAGAAGGGAGATGTTGTGGCTAGTTTTGAAGAAACTAGTGCAGAACTTTCACCTAAAGACCACTACGAGCCTACTTCATTTTTACGGAAGTATCCGGTCAGCTTGGTTAACGTCGAAAATCTGGCAGAAGAGCCTTTTGACAAGAAGAGCGCCATTATTCGAGCAGTCACCAGCGAGATTGTCAACGTCTGCAAAGAGATTGCTAGTTTGAACCCCCTTTTCCGAGACCAGATTTCCGCATTCTACACCGACCAATTTCCAGGAAATTTGAGCGACGAGCCTGCTAAGTTGGCAGATTTTGCCGCTGCGGTCTCTGCCGGAGAATTACACGAGATGCAGGAGGTCCTTGAGCTTATGAATATTGAGGAGCGACTTCCCAAGGCATTGGTGGTTTTAAAGAAAGAATTGATGAACGCGCAACTCCAATCCAAGATCTCGAAAGACGTGGAAGCCAAGATTCAGAAGCGGCAGCGTGAGTATTGGCTCATGGAGCAGATGAAAGGGATTAAGAGGGAGCTAGGAATTGAATCGGATGGTAAGGATAAGCTTGTTGAGAAATTTAAGGAGAAGGCAGAGAAGCTCGCCATGCCCGAAGCCGTGAAGAAGGTATTTGATGAGGAAATTAATAAGCTGGCGCACCTGGAACCGGCTGCATCCGAATTTAATGTCACCCGTAATTATCTGGACTGGTTAACGCAAGTACCCTGGGGCCAGAAGAGTGTTGAGAACTTTGGAATCCAGCATGCAACGAACGTTCTGAATGAGGATCACTATGGCTTGAAAGATGTCAAAGATCGGATCTTGGAGTTCATTGCCGTCGGCAAGCTCCGTGGCACTGTGGAAGGAAAGATTATCTGCCTTGTCGGTCCTCCCGGTGTTGGAAAAACAAGTATTGGAAAGTCCATTGCTCGTGCATTGAACCGACAATATTATCGATTTTCTGTCGGTGGATTGACGGATGTTGCAGAGATTAAAGGACATCGCAGGACCTACGTTGGAGCTCTTCCCGGCCGGATTATCCAAGCGCTCAAAAAGTGCCAAACGGAAAACCCCCTTATTCTGATTGATGAAGTGGACAAGATTGGTCGCGGTCACCAAGGTGACCCATCCTCTGCGCTACTGGAACTTCTAGACCCTGAACAGAATTCGTCATTTTTAGATCACTACATGGATGTTCCTGTCGATTTATCCAAGGTCCTGTTTGTCTGCACGGCCAACGTTACCGATACAATTCCCCGACCATTGCTGGACCGAATGGAGATTATTGAACTTTCTGGCTACGTTGCCGATGAGAAGATGGCTATTGCGCAGCGGTACCTCGCTCCCGCCGCTAGAGAACTTACTGGTTTGAAGGATGTGGACGTTACTTTAACGGAGGAGGCTGTTGAGGAGCTCATCAAGTCGTACTGCCGCGAGAGCGGTGTTCGAAATTTGAAAAAGCAAATCGAGAAGGTGTACCGGAAAGCTGCCTTTAAGATAGTTCATGATCTTGGAGAGGACGTGTTTCCAGAGGAGAAGGCCCTGACCGCCGAAGGCAAGGCCGTACAAGAGGAATCGAAGAAGGAAGCCGATACACCCAAGTCTTCCGCCGAGTCGGACAACCCAACAACGGAAACCCCTCGAGTTGCCCTCAAAGTTCCTGAGAGCGTACAACTCACTATCGGCAAGGACAGCTTGTCGGACTACGTTGGACCACCTGTCTTTACATCCGACCGGCTGTATGACGTTTTCCCACCAGGTGTGACAATGGGCCTTGCTTGGACTAGCATGGGTGGTGCAGCTCTATATGTTGAATCCATTTTGGAGAATGCCTTGTCATCAGAATCTCGACCAGGACTTGAGATCACTGGCAACCTCCAAAGTGTGATGAAAGAGTCCTCTCACATTGCATACTCCTTTGCGAAATCGGTGATGGCCAAACAGTTTACGGAAAATAGATTCTTTGAGAAAGCTAGACTGCACATGCACTGTCCGGAGGGGGCGGTGCCGAAAGATGGTCAGTTGATTCATTTGAAAATGCGCAAAACAAACAGAGCTAACCAAATACAGGCCCATCCGCTGGAATTACAATGGCAACATCTCTGCTCTCTCTGGCTCTTAACCACCCATTGGACCCCACAATCGCCATGACGGGAGAACTCACCGTTACGGGTAAGGTTCTGCGCATCGGTGGACTGCGGGAGAAAACGGTTGCAGCCCGCCGTGCTGGTGCAAAGAGGATAATTTTCCCTGCTGACAATATGTCGGACTGGCTGGAACTGCCTGAAGTGAGTTAATATATTGTTGATTTATCTAGACCTCGCATTGCGCTAACCATTTGCGACAGAACATCAAGGAAGGCATTGAAGGCCATCCAGTTAGCTGGTACTCGGAAGTGTTCGATATCCTCTTTGCCGATCTGGACAAAGGCGCAGCCAACCATATTTGGCAGAAGGAGCTTTTGGAGAAGCCCAAGAGGAAGTCCAATGATATGGACGAGGATGATGACTGAACCTTGCCATCTATATCCTTGACTTTGATTTGGTATATACTTCTGTTCTTATTGAGCCTTGGGAATTATTTGGATTATATACTTTGGTCATGTACAGGCGTTTCATTGCGGAATGCATGGTCTGGAGTTGCTTGTTGAATTACCCCTCCCCGCTTCCCCCCCCTGCCTTTTCTTTTTTTCCGTTTTACTCTTTTAATTGTTAAAATTATTTCCTTTCTTTCTTTTGTATTTGTGCACTATTAGACTTGTCACCTTCAATTCCCCGTTGTAAACACCAGCTGGGTTAGAAAGTCGGTGGTTTTCTTTTGAGATTTTTTTTTTTTTTTTTTATTTCTTTTGGATTTGTCCACTTTGGGTGGACAAAGCAAAGGAACAAACCACTCCACTCTGAGGAATATGGATACGATGGAGGATGAGGATGATGACGTCGGTGCTCTATGAGGGCTTACTGTCTAGTGGCCTCGTGATTGTATGATGTACATAAATCAGTACCTGGTACTCTCTTAGTCTTTTACTTTGTCGCGTCTAAATTTGCAGGGAACACCTGCATCCATAGGTATAGACAAAAACATTGCCATGATACTAGGTGCGTACCTAGGTCGGTAGCCTTGCCTTCTTCAATGGTAATTTAATTCGAGAGAGCCGAGGATTTATCTATGCCTACCAATATGCAGATACTACTGCCCAATCCACTAAGGCAGATAGGTAGGTAGGTGGATACCTAGATAGATAGATACCTAGGAGCCTCAAGCCTCAATCCTCAAGTGTTTAAAGCTTAGAAAGCCTGGGGAGGGGGGAAGATCAAAATCGTGAGATAGAGATAAACATTGACTTATCCGAGTTACCCCCCCCCCCCAACCCCCCCCTCCTGATAGGTATATGGTATGGCATGGCACATGGACTTGTGATTTATCTCTAGGTACCTACCTACCTAGGTACCATGTACGGTAAATATGGCTTGACGGGGAGGAAGATAGGTGTAGAGAAGTAAAGTGGTAGGTAGGTAGTAGAATCTATCTAGTACGACCCTCTCTATATTGGAGGAAACTACCTAGGTTAGTAGGTAGGTATTCCAGGAGTGGAGGTAGGTGTTGGTGGTGGTGGTGGTGGTGGTGGTGGTGATGGCTATATTCTAGGATATTAATTTCAACTAGATGCTGTTATGCCTGTTAAGTAATATCTAATATAATACTAATACTAATAATACCAATGATAATAATACTGATAATAATAAGACTAATAATAATAGCAATAGTAATTATTTATGCACTTTTTCTCGTATCAATTGGCTTTTAAATGAGGCTACTAGGTAGGAGGTAGGTAGGTAGGTAGTAGCTAGCTACCTCAGTAATCAGACATGAGGTGAGGGGAGTCAAAGCCAAGTTGTACTTACTTGCTTACCTACCTAGGTAGGTACCACATAGGCTCGGTATCTACCTATGGCAGTCGCATGCTATTAAGGTATGATTATGATTGTTCCTGTTATTATTTTTGAAGGTAGGGCTGCTTCCCCGCCTTCTTGTCTGTTCGCTGGCCGTGCTGCTAGCCTTACTTCTGATGCCTTAGGCTGGATAGTCCTAACGGCTGTCGGTACCGAGATATGTCTCAAGTTTCTTACCTACTTCCGGCTAGTCTAGAAGTGGTAGGGATACTGTTTAGCTTGCAAGTAGATGCTAGGTACATTTACCTGGGTATCCCTTAGCATTCTAGCTACCTTCTTCGTGGCGTAGTCTTGTTGGAAGAGCTCCTGTGCGATAGGCTTAGTGATAACGGATAGGCCTGCCTTTGGCGTCGATCTGAGGGTAGTCCTGGGATACGTTGACCAGTAAGAAATTTGTTATGTCCAGGGCTGAAGAAGGGTAGGGTCAGTTAGAGGGAAATCATAGCGAAGTAATTTTGAGAGTTTAGAGGGGTAAGAGGAGAAGAGAGAGAGAAGGGGAAGGGAGGTGTCAATATGTACCACCTAATAAGGAAAAGGGATTTTTTTCCCCCCTCCTCAACTGAAGTTGTTGAAGTGTTGTCACTCATAGATGCGCACCCGGACCGGTTAACCAGTGGCTTCGAGGAAGAATATCACCGTTCGGCTGCATGAGACCTAACAGAGCAAGGAAAGAGGGGAGCGTTGTCCGTAATTCTCCGCGAGGCTTTGATACTTGGAAAAAGAAAATAAAATAAACAAATAAAATAAATAATGATGATGATGACAATAATAATAATAATATAATACTAAGTATATCTATATAATAAAATTAGATCAAAAGAGAACTAACACAAAACACAACTCTTTTAGTGATAATCGGAGATCAACGATAGAAGAAGTCGCAAGTATATATGTAGGTATGTGCATACATACATACAACAGGTATGCATGGTGAAGTCGAGGTGATAGTGGTACACCAAGGGCGAGTCTTAGCTGGCCACTAAGCGTGCTGTTAGAGGGTGGAGAGGAGGTAATTTAGCCGCCCAGTGCCAAACGAAACAAGCAAAGGCAACTTAATAGTCTCGGTCGAGCTGGAGAGAGATCGATCCAAGTCGTGACATTTCGGAGTGTTTCCCCGGACGATGGGTTGATTGGTTGCTTTGTTTGTGTAGATGTTGTTGTTTGGAAGCTTCACTTTGAAAGTTTATTGAACTAGGCTGATACTTATTTGATTTTATTTTTATTTTTTTTTTTTCACTTTTCCTTTGATAATGCACGGAAACCGTCGGTAGTTTTGGAATTCTAATCGTTTTCTTTTCTATTACTCGATCCTTTCGCGAGTTGGTGGAAGAACAAAAGTATGGATGGATGAACAGCGTGTCTAGTCTTTCCTTCTCTCCCTCTCCCCAACAAGATCTTCTTGTCTCTTCTATTGGAATTAGTTTTTGTTCCCTCACCATAGCCAAGTTATGCATCGGTCGGTATGCGCTTGGTTCGGGCAGGAGGATAATTTGATGTGATCCCTCAGGACCTACATACATCTACATCTCTTTTCCCCTACCTCGCGTTGCGTTGCAGGCGATAGCCATCGGGGAGGGGGAGCGAACTGGGTTGAAGAGAAGCGACAATGGGCCAACGCATGGGAAAGGGGACCAAGAGGAATCAGGCGATGGAAAGGGCTTCGAGAAGGAAGTTTCGGGCTGTGCAGCTGCAGGAGTGGAGTTTGAATGGGCTTATGAGGATGACTGTTGACTAGGTACAGCACACAGTAGTGTAGACTGGAAGAAAAGATTCTGATTCGGAGGTAGGAAGAGAACTAGGTAAGGTAGGTAGGGAACTGTACCAGTTGTCAAGTCACTAGTTGCCCACTTTTGACGATTTGGTTTCTTTTTTTTTTTTTTTTGAGATGTCCGTCGCCGATCTTTTTTGATGTTGGTTCCGTCATATGTAGAACCTTTTTTTTTTCTGATTGATAGAGTTTAGGGGGAAAAGGAAGAAGAAAAAAAAAGACATATAGATTAATGCATTGAAACATCATTAATAATATTTCCCAACACTTCTCTCTTCCCTTGATATCAACACTTTCAACAACTGGTACCCATTGATGTTAGAACTCTCTCTATCATTGTGTAGCGTCTTCTATTCCAAACCTATCTACACTCCTGGATTGAAACCGCCTCGGAACAAGTATATCAGGCACTAGTTATCAGGCCGCCGTGCATCCATCGCCTTGATGAGATGAGAATCGAAATAGGAATTGAGGGTGAAGCTGATGGCTCAGCAAGGTTTTTTGTTTGAAGAATATTAATTAACTTTGTTTTATTATTTATTTTTCTTTCTCTACACCCTAATTAGAATTTTATTGTGCGTTTCGCTTTCTCACAAAAGTAGTCCCAAGTGAGTCAGTCTGTCAGTAGGAGTGAAATCCATTCAAACCGAATTCCCGAATACTCTTCTTCCCTGACGAGTAATCCCTAACTCACTAAATAGCCTTGCAGAGGATTATTATAATTCTGATTATTATTATTTGGTCCTTAACCGTAGGCAATCATCTCAATCTTTAGAAAAAAATTTTTTTTTTTTTTAATTCACCTTCTCTTCTCTCCTTCCCTCCGAGAGTATCCTTCCTCCATTTATTTTATTTTATTTTATTTTTTTCTTGTTTGTTTTGATTCCCTTCGCTTCTTCTCCTTCTTTCATGGTTTATTTTTACTCGTACTTTTTGTTATATTCTTCATCGTTTATTATTATCTATAGTAATCCCCTTCTTTCTGGTCTTTCCTCATTGCCTTTCCCCCTTACTGTCCCTTAAGCGACTCGACATTGTGCGACCAATTTGGGAATGAAAATGCCTTTGATCGTCCATTGACAACAAGTTCTGGGGAGAAGAAGCATCAGATAAATATATGTCCATTTCTATAGGAACAACAAGTCAATCTACACCGACTTATTTGACAGTGTTGCTAGATTTCTTGATTTAACTGAACAATTTTTTTTTTTTTTTTTCAACTTTTTCTGTTTGAGTTTTTAATTGTGTGTGGTGTTTTTTTTTTTTTTTCTTTTCTTTACTACCTTCTCTTGATCTTCTATAGTGTACTGTTTTCTTTTTCTTTTTCTTTTCTTTTTTTTTTCTTTTTCCTTTTTTGCTTTTCTAAACACCAAACCCGAAAAAATTTCCCCCTCTTGAAAAAGTTGAAATTCACTATCCAGTCTTGGCCATCGCGGCTCTTCAGAACCGTTCACAGTTCTTGATGGCCATATCGCCTTCCCAGCCTCCCCTCAACAGGTGTCCAAGTTGCTGTTGACACTAATTTGATAGGTCGTTCTCTTGACCGATTCCGATCGTGTCGAGCTGGATGGCCATCGCTATTGCAGACAGTTCCTGTAGTCCGACCCGGTCTCTGGGTCTGTTGTTGGACCCAGAAAAGGTTGACCTTCCACGACCAAAGCAGAGCATGTGGCATCGCTTGGGCTTCCGGCGATGGCTGGGTCGTGATGATCGAGATTTTTCTTCCCGATCCCCCCCCGCCGGGAGTGACTCCCCCCCCACTGCTGCTAAGAGTCGCTCCAAGCGGAACACTAACACCTCCACCACCAACAAAAATGACCCCAAACCCAATAATGATTCCAATCCTCCCGCAGAATCCCACTCCAAACTGCATGATAATCTGACGCGTCGACTGTCGAGAAAGGTAGGAGTTGGTATTCCCCGAGCGACGACGTTTAGAAGACAGCACTCCGAACACCGTGACCGTCTGTCCCCCATCGATCCAGAGCCTAGGCGGGCCGTGTCTGCCGACCGTCGTACTTTGAGCGCCCAGCGGACCAGGTCTCCACAGCCTGTCGTGGACCCCAGATTGTCTGCACCCGAGGTTCCCTGGCGCGAAGTTCCTGACGAAACCACGGTTGACGAACCCCCCGAGACGAATGAGGACAGCGAGGACCGATCGGAATGGAACCAATTCCCTGACGTGGCGGATGCTCCCGAAGAGCCTCCCGACGATATCATCGACATGGAGTTACAGAAACGGTGGATTTTAAACCTGAGCATGCACTTTCGAGACCGTTCCGAGCGTGAAAAATTTTTCGTCACCTACGCCGAGGCCCCGAATCGATGGCGACGTGTCACAATCTCCTGCGATTATCGTGACGCTCCCCCCGATTCTTTGGAACAAGACCTGAGAGAGCTACGATACCAGCGAGACAAATGTGCCCGAATATACGAGTCCATTCGCGAGTCCCTTCCCGAGATTCAGTTCTACGATACCGTCACCAACCTGAAGCTAGAAACTCGCGATGGCCGCTTGCATGTTCACGTCACCGAGGATGTGAATGAAACGATCCCCTACCCTCCCGTCTCTTGTATCGGGCACTTATCCGACGCCCGTCTCATCCCAGAGCGTCGGTTGCATTTCGAGGCGCATTTGTCAGGCTTTGTGTATAATGTGAAGCTGGATGGCAAAACCTTTATCAAGAAAGAAATCCCGGGTCCAGATACAGTAGACGAGTTTCTCTACGAAATCAATGCACTACACGCGCTCCAGGGCCTCCCCAGCGTCGTTCAAGTTGAGGGTATTGTTGTTGATGATCACCAAGAGGTTGTCAAGGGGCTTCTCATTAGTTTTGCCGAAAAGGGCGCGTTGGTGGACATTCTGTATGAATCCCAGCGCTCGATTCCGTGGGAGCGCCGAGAGCGTTGGGCTCGACAGATCGTACAGGGTCTTTGTGAGATCCATGAAGCCGGTTATGTCCAAGGAGACTTTACCCTCTCCAACATTGTCGTGGATGCAAATGACAATGCAAAAATAATTGATATCAATCGACGGGGCTGCCCTGTGGGATGGGAGCCCCCGGAGATCGCCGCAAAGATCGAGAGCAACCAACGAATATCGATGTACATTGGGGTCAAGACAGATTTATTCCAGCTGGGCATGACACTCTGGGCCTTGGCAATGGAGGAAGATGAGCCCGAGCGACAGCCCCGGCCATTCAAATTGGCCGAAGACTTACCAATACCAGATTATTATCGAAGGCTGGTCTCTACTTGTTTGAGTAAAGAACCTCGCCAGCGGCTGTCTGCCAAGGAATTACTGCAATTTTTCCCTCGCCTCGCTGATCCAATCGAGCAACATCGACCCTGGATGCACCCAGGCGTCGGACTTCACAACAGTGCTCTACCCCTGTATGATTCTCGGGCGGCTTTCCCATATCCGTACCCGCGGGGAAGACCCGTGACTGGAATCGCTCATAATCACATAGCTATCGCACAGGATGTACCACAGCGCGATACTAGTTCTGAGTCCGACCCTCCTTTCCCCGGAGCTGATAGGACATCGGCGATCGGGAATGGGGAGGAAGTGAAGGAACCACACACCCGGATTGAGGAGTTGACGCATGACCAACCGAATGGTGTCCTCTCTGGCCCCTTTGTCAATCCCGAGACACCACTCTCAAGACATAATCACACATCCGTACCGCCATCTCCCGACACTCAGCCCACCACGAATGGCGGGGAAGGTCGGAAAACACTCGAACAACAGACCTTACCAGAGTATGACGATAATGATATTGATCTCGACGCTACCGTCGATCCTTGTTACCGAATATCCCCGACAGACTCAGACACAGACTTCTTACCCTTCGATACTCAACTTTTACCAGGAGAGCTTGTTGGTGTTGGTGGGCACCCAGCTTGCTCGTTGCAGCCTCCTTTGGGTAGAAATTTGGGATCTAGCTTCCTTGGATACCAAGAGTCCCCCGTTTCTTCTGCTGCAACTCGGTCCACACCTGATCCATACCCAATCGTCGACCTAGGACACGCGATGATTCAGGACGATGATTGGTCTAGCCAAGACGCCTCACGATCTGTGTCCTCCCTTTTCCACTCTATTCTACCAATCAATCCAGCTGCCGAAATATCTGATAGAAAAACAATAGATACAACAGTACCTAATATACCCCCCTTGAGAATCCGGCCAACCCTGGGATTTACTCGTCACAGGTTTCAAGAGAGCACACCATACCTGAGCGATTCTCATTTACCAATTAATCCGGCATTTTCAGACAATGTCTGGACATCATCCCCTTAACACTGAATGATAACAAAGGAAAAAAAAAATTATCTTATATCAAACGACGCAGAAAATACCCAGCATTACGAATACCCATATTACTTGCAGCATGATTTTATATTAAACTTTTGAAAGACCCATTTCTCGGGGGTCGGTGGTGCGCCAGATCCTTTAGGGTTTGGTGCTGTATAGTTACCTCTTTGATCTTGTCGATTTCAATATTGAACTTGAACTGTTTACGGGCAGCGTGGAACATAACGGCGAAAAACGGAGTTTTTAAATTGGACTTCCCGGGACTTTTGATCTTTGATTCTATTTATCTATTTATTTTATTATTATTCTTTTTTATCTATTTTTTTTTTCTGTGTCTTTGCCTTTTCCTTTTCTTGGCTTTGAGATTTTTATTTTTGGATAAAATTTTGTGGATCAGTTCCCTTGTGCATCGACGATGTCCCAGCCACCCTTCAAGAAGATCGGTTTCTCTTTCCACCTTATATTTTCTCTTCGGTTTCCATTGCTTTCTTCTCTCTTGGGCCATACGTTCTCCTTACGACCCATAAACGAAGCTTTTCCCCCGCCCTTTTTATTTGCTCTTTTTGAAATCCCTTGATGTATATTGATTGATGTCGATAGTACCTTAGCAGTGGCTGTAATAATTTCATAAACGATATTTACTATTCTGGTTACTTACTGGTCCATGCATATGCTCGACATTTGAAAAAGAAAAAAAAAAAAATATATATATATATGAGAAGCCAATTAGTTTTGGTCTAATTGTACCCAGCATCGGAAAATTGAAATACAGTTAGTTATTATGCATCCAACAATGAACATGGGTGCCATCTAAATTTGCATACATCATGAACTTGTCATAACGACCCTAGGAAGCCTAACATCCTGAGGTCAAGAGTACTCATCAATCTATCACTCTATTCTACTCATCCCGTGGTAAGAAGTCATCAAAGGAGTTCTGCCATGGCTGTGGCCCTGACCCCAAACCACGTCCAATAAGGACAATCTTGCATTGAGTCCTGGCCTCTCCTGGTTCTGCGGGAGCACCATCTCGGATTTCGAACACGTCACGGACGGCCTGGATGATTTTGCTGGTCCCATCAGTAAGGGCTAGAATACCCTTGAGGCGATGAATATCAAAATCGGTGGGATAGAGATTGGATGATGATGTAGTAGAAGTAGCGGGTGTTGGAAGGGTACAGTCCCAAAGGACAGAACGAAGCCATTCATCTACACGAGGAATTTTTGAGGGGGGGATCGGAGGAGTGTTGATTGCGATGGTTGAGATTGCCTATGTTGATTGGTAGGTTCCTATTAGTAAGTTGTAAGTAGTAAAGTGGGGTCGGTAGGAGGAAATGAATGATGAAAACATACTGGATCGATGTGACTATGGCCCTTCTCGCTAAAATCTAGACTGTCTAGATGGTCATATGCATGCAGATCTAGTACAACACCCTCGATCTGTGGGGTCCGGCTGTGGTCTGTAACATGGATCTTTGCCGCACTGTTGATGGCTGTGACCCGGTCCCGAACATTATCTAATTCCTCTGGTGTGACAAGATCAGCCTTGTTCAGGATTATCACATCCGCATGGGATATCTGCATGTGTGCCATTGAGAGTACAGGTCCGGTGTGCACGTGATCGTGATTTTGAGAGGCATCATGGCTGGACACGGTCTCTTCAGGAGTCGGCTCGTCTAGAAGATGTAAAATGTTTTTGGCATCGACTAGGGTGACGATGCCGTCGAGATAGATAGAGCTACCGAGATTATCATCTACCCAGAAGACGGGTGCGATATTACCCGGATCAGCGAGTCCAGTAGTTTCAAGAAGGATGTAGTCGAATGTTCCTCGACGTTCCATAAGGGACTCAATGGCCATTACGCCTGAATCTCTATCGGAGGCGTTTGCAGTAATCAGCACGAAGATGAAGGCGAAGCAATCTCTTTTTTTTTGTGAGGGAAATTATATTTGTCAGAGACAAGCGCATACTTTACTGAGCAACAGATACAGCCGTTTCCAACTTCCATCCATTCGGTCACCTCCTGACCACCTTGGTTGACTGTCAAGGGCTTTTCAATATCGCTTGCTAGAGTTGACTAAGTTTTGAAGTCCTTTCTCAGGTCTATGGCTTACTTACAGTCCCCAAATTCTGACACGGCCATTAGTAATAGTTATACATTTGAAATTGACTTTGACACACCATTCATGATCACGGCAATCTTCTTGCCATGCTTTTCAGTCAGGATATAGTTTAGTAGAGTGGTTTTGCCCGCACCTAAATACCCTGGACGTGAGTGAAGAGACATAATCAGTACCAAAAACATTTTAAATTTCCGAAGTATCAAGATTTGCTACTCGAAAGTACGATGTAATCATGCTCGTCGTACCCGTCACAAGCGTGATAGGCACGCGCTCTTGCGGAGGTAAATCCGCCGATGGTGCTGGGAGCTCTGATTCTGGGAGATGGGACACGTCTACCAGGTCGGGGGGAGCTTCGTCATCATCCATTGCGAAGGACATGGCTGTCGTGTAGCTTTCGTTGTGAATGTTTTAAGGAAAGGGCTAATAGAACAAGGTATTACTGTCCGATAGGTCGTAAGAAGTTCCCAGTTCAATGCATATATAGTTCAGGTAAAGTTGGAGACGGAAGATTCGATGACGTTACCCAAGAGGGGATTGCATTAGGGCTTAGGGCAACTATAGTCAGGAGCTGTCATTCACCGCCCGGCAGATTCTCCTCTTTTCTATCTCCAACTAAGGTTTAGTCGGAGCTTAGTTCGATCTACTTTATCTTTAGAACTGCTTCTCCTGGAGTCTCCCCTTCTTCTTGCCCGTGTCTGGCTTCCCTCCCGTCAGCCTTTTTCTCTTGCCCTGGTCCTTTCTGATCATGGCCGCTGCGGGAGTCTCCCAATCCAGCTCTCCGCGACTACCCAGTCCTCCTCCGTTTACGGAGGTGCAGATCGGACCCCAGTCGCCGTTGATCGGTGAGTCTTTCAGTCACGATGGAGACCAGATTCCCGGCGTGGCCCCGGGAGCCGATGATAGTTCTATGCGGAGAGTTCGACCAGGAACGAGAGCGAGCGATATGTACGCTGGTCCTCCATTAATTCCTCTTTCGCAGGTTAGTGAATTGTCTACATGTTTGTGTTTATTTAAGCAAACAAATTGCAAACCAGCCTTACTGGCTCAAGTCTAACCAACCCCCCCAACAATTGTAGCATGTTTTTGTGTTTGTTTTATTTTCTTTTCTTGTCGAAGGCTCAGTGTTACTAACTTTATGATTTCTTACGGCGACAGCTTGATTCCCCATTTCAGCTCCAAGAGCACCTGAAAGCGCTTTACAACCACTACACGCGACCCGAGGGTAGTGATATGGTCACCCCAATCCAGCGAGAAGTAGCCCGTCGACTCGCGGAACCACCAGAGGGCGTCGAACGGTCGCTTTGGCTGTATGAACTATGTCGCTTTTTGACAATGAAAGTGAACAATTTGATCATTGCCTTTTTCGCTGAGAACCCCCCTTGTTCCTCTCAAACGTGTCCAGAGATGCGGGCGTCGGAATGGCAATACCTCTGTGCTGTCCATGATCCGCCCAAGTCGTGCTGCGCTATCGATTACTGCTGCCATACTCTTGACTGGGCGACTAATATTCTCACTTCGCCTAAACATTTCCCCAGTCGGCTTACTCTAGGCTCGGAGTCTGGCGGTGGACCTCAGGCTGGCCTGAGGCATTTGACCAATATCTTCCGGCGGCTGTATCGTATCTTCGCCCACGCATGGTTCCAGCATCGGGAGGTGTTTTGGCAGGTTGAGGGCCATGACGGGCTATACATGTTCTTCAAAACGGTCTGTGATATGTACCACCTCATTCCGGAAGACAATTATACGGTGCCACCCGAAGCCGAGGGCGAGGAAACGCATCAGCTATATAATGCGCAGGATCCCGCTGATGGACGTCGGTTGACCATTTTGCGGAAAGATGGGGAGCCATTGCTTCCCCAGGTTGAGAACACCGAGTCGCAGGCAATCGCCACGGGAGCCACCACGAGGCGTCACAAAGGTAGTCCGTCGATCAGTTCTCGTGCGGTCACTACAATTAGTGAGGGCGCAGAGGATGTTGAGGAGCCCGAGGATCCACCAGTAGAATCCCCTACGGAGACCAAGGAGGCTTCTCCCCAATCGCCAGGCGCAGAGGAAACGCAAGCTCCCGAGAGCGCAGCGGATAGTACGCCACCAAATGAAGAGTCTACTGAAGAAGCCGGATCTCAGGTTACAGTAGCTGAGGATCATGCTGAGGAGGAGACCGCTCAGCCCCATGAGGAGGAATCTCTGGGTACTACAAATGAAGCTACAAGTGCTACCGCAGAAAAAGAGATATCGGAGAAAGAACCACAGCCCACAGAGTCCCCTATGGCGACTGATAAAGAGCAGCCTGAAGAAGCTGCTGAATGCCCGAAAGCAGACACGTCGAACTCGCCGACGGAAGAAGCAGACAAAGGACCAGCCAAGGAGGCCTGAACTAATTGAGTTGTTTATTAATGTTTTTGATCTATCATTGATATTTTTCATTCCTATTCTTCATTTTTTTTTTGTTAAAGTATTATCCTTACGCTGTGAATGATGGGTGGAGGTTACTACCTACGATTGTAATATGCGCTTGCATTGCATATGTTGTTAATGCTGTTGTTATTGATGTGTAATAATAGGAAATACCTAATGATACCCATACCCTATACCTCTGTGGCTTCTTTTTAAAGTGTAGAAGTTTTCCTCTTTTTCTTATCTGTCTTTTCTCTCTCTTTTTTTTTCTTTATTTTATTTTGTTTTAATTTAATTTATTTATTTATTTATTATTTTATTTTTTTAGTCTTATACCGACCCAATTCGTACCTCATTCAATACTTTAGAATATGTTTCCGCCTTGATGTTGACTCAACCCGCTTTCTCACCACCTCCACAAATTCTAAGTTTACATACTTCCTTCTCCCAAGACTCATTCCCTCTAATATTTACATACTTGAGGCATTATTGCATCTACCTTATTGTTACAACCCATATAGCCAGTAACGATCTGCAATTACATGTCTATCACGACCACTGCCGATATGCCTCTCCCCTTTAAAGGAGGCCCAATATTCTTTGGACCATTTCTAGTTACCTCTCAGGTACGTCTAAAACCACCACATCTTATCATCTACATCTTATCTTGTTCTTTGCTATTTTTATTGTCTGTCTTCCTCTTTCCATCCCCACTACCACCGACAACACCAACCAAAAAAAAAAAAAAAATGAAAATAAACAAACAAATAAAAACGAAAAAAAAAAAACGAAAAAAAAAAAAAACAAAAAAAAAAATAAAAATTAATTAAAAAAAAAAAAAAAAAAAAGTAATAAAAAAAAACCCCCCAAAAAAACCCCCACTAAACACAAAAACAAAAAAAACCGCCCCAGGAAAACAAAACACCCGACACAAACTGCCAACGGATTGCCACCCAAAGACCCAAAAAAACACC